>CAJNDV010004446.1:42847-69759 GCA_905221635.1 Symbiodinium sp. CCMP2456 | reverse complement strand
GCACTGCACAACGACATGCACTTCAAGTACGCCCGTCCGCGTTTGAACCGCTCGTGGCGCTTTACTACTACTACTACTACTACTACTACTATTACTACTACTCCTGCTGCTGCTGCAACAAAAACTACTACTACTACTACTACTACTACTACCACCAGCACCACCATTGCTACTATTATCATCATTGCCGGGAAGATGTACGGTTTAGGGAAATCTAAGTGTGAGTTAGGGGCTCCATTGTGCAAGGCTGCATGATCGAAGCCTCAATGGCACGGAGTGCTCAGCTCCCGCGAGTGCATTTTGTGCTCTGGCCTTGAGGCCATTATCCTCGGCAATGGTCGCGACTTCGCTTGCCGATAGACAACGTCAAGGCATGCGCCGGCTAACTGCAGTATGGGACAAAACACACATAGCGAGTAACGCCAACAAGAAGTCGCAGCAGAGCCAGAACATCATCCCCAACCCAGATGCTCTCAGCCGTATGGCAAAGAGATGCGGCTTTGTTTCCGTCCGTGCCAACGGCGAAGAAGGGTCCAGGTGCCCCCCTGGCAGCGGGTCTTAGGCAAACAGTTGAGAGCACATCTTTTCGGCTCGAGATCAGGATGGTGATCGGCCCTTGGCCTTCGGTGGTGACCTTTCTCCGTGTGTTCCATGGCGCTGTGACAGACTTGGATGAGGTTTTCCTCCCTAGCTACTACCATTTCTGGCCAAGATTGGACTTCTGGCCCAACACTGCGCTGGTGCTCGTCTGGGATGAGGACCCTCCTGTGACTCCTGTGTTATGCCTTACACACACTATTCTGCAAGCGCTATAAGACTTTTCAATCTCAACCCTAAACCCTTTAAACCCGGCTACCCAGCCGTTTCTATAGCCACGCCTTCAGCGGACGGAAAAGGGACTCCTCTCAAAAATGCATAAGAATTATTAAGAACCAGCAGTTCTCACAACCGCAAGCAGGAATCGGATGAAGTAGAACTCCAAAACATGCCAAAAAACATAAACAGGAGTCCGAGGAGGATCGAAAGGCGGCCAGACGATTGCACGAAAAGTGGGACGCCATCTTCGCAAACAAGGAGCGGCTGGCAAGCGGAGTCAACCCGAGGAGCCACAAAGGATGTGCATACATGTATGTACACATACTCACATACTGCTACATAAGGACAGACATCCATCCATACATATGTTTACATATACACAACAGGTTATCACTATATGTATATTTCGCATTATAGAGTATGTATCTACATCAGTGTATATTGTACATAGGTGTGTGTATATATACCACAGTAAATTTCATTCCAGGAGACACGGCACGAGTTGGGTGGACCTGTTCGAAAGAAAGCCACCCTCCAACGTGGTCTGTGATGTGAAGAAGCAAGGGGGCCGAGACCGGGTGTCAAACCACGGCTACATCCGGCAGGCGTCCGCCTTCTATGAGGCCGACCAGACTCTTCTGAGGAATTCGGCCCTGTTGGAGACTTCGGATCTTCAGCTCAGTCAGGAGGAGCTCTACATCTTACTCTGCGACTCTGATATGGCCTTTGTCGCCCCGGCACATCCGTTGGCTCTCTTTGACCGTACGAACATGACGGGCCGACGGCTCAGTAATGTCTAAGTCAGAGCAGAGCCGTCAGATACCTTCTCCAAGCATCGCGGGCAAGAGACTGCCTTCAGGGCAGTTAGTTTTGCATAATAACAATTATGGGCATAATTATAAATTATTATTAGTCTTACTATTTCGTTATTATTGTTATTATTAGTATTATCAGCTGAGGCCCTTCGAAGTTCCGCCCTCGCTTGCTTGGTGTCTGGGGCCGCTCCGCAGAGGGGGGAATCTCACGAGAGACCAACTTTCAGAGCACGCCCTCGGCTGCTAGGTTTGTCTTTTTTTGCACTTTTCGTTTTGAGGTTGTTAAAAGGAGAAGGGAAGGAGCATGGGTACCGCATAACTATGGAGGAGATATTGGGGAACCCGAGGTTGCAACATTTATGGATCAGCAGCCCTGGACGATTCGCTTTCAGGATTTCCCATCTGTCCGCGAGCGCATCAGGCAGGCGGTCTTCAGCAATCTGCTCCCCGGCAGCCTTATCTTCGCTTTAAGCTTTCGACTGTGACTTCAGCAAACCAAGGACTTCAAGATAGAGCCTAAAGAGTAGGACTGACACTATCCGATCCCCCATGAAAACAACCCCCCAAGTGTAATGGCCTCCAGGCATCGTTTCTTCATTGCAGATCTCCGGAAGGGTTGGCCGGAGGAGAAGTCATACCACGAGGTTCCGATCGCATTGGTGCGTTGGACAGGGAGTCTCGGCCCTTCAGGGAATCATTGAAGCATGGACGGTTTAGGGCGATTCAGGGGTTTGGATTAGGTTTAACCCTGACATCTGGAAGTTTTCCCCAAAGCCGAGGCGTGATGGGGCACAGAGAACGGAGCTTGTGAGGTTCTACTCCCACAAGCCTGCACGGCCCTTGCGGGCTTTCTACAGGCAGCCGGACATACACACCCGGGAACTACCTTTTGCAGAGATGCAGATTGCATGGTTCGAGATGACCAACGTATCACAAAGCGCAGAGCGGATAGAGCCCAAGAGCTTTGTGGACTTCAGTTTTTCAACCGCAATGGGAGTGGTCTGGAGATGTGCGCATGCAGCCCAAGCATACTCGCTCCACGATCGCAGTGCATCCAATGCGAATGTCCTGCTGAATAATCTGTTCTGGATGCCGCAGAAGAAGAGCTACACCTGGCATTTTCGCAAGCTCACGGTCCTTCCCGATCCCGTTTTGCAAGCAGAGTTCCGTCGCTACCAGTCAACATCCATCCTCGATTCCAGGCTCGAGAAGTGGTACAAAGAGGAGGCTGCGGCGCGTTTCGAGGAGTCCACCGCCTTGGCTTTCGTGCAGAGTTTGCCCCTGAGCCGTTTTCACTTGGCCGTGCTTGGCTCTCATGACCTCTCCAGGCCGGCCAAGGCCAGACGAGCAGCCCGGGCCCTCGACCCCTTGGGAAGAAGCTGCAAAGATCACCCCCACGGCCACAAGATCTTGGTGCATTGGAATGCGGTGAAGACGGCACGAAAAGAGGCGCAAGACAGCAGAAGTGAGCCGGGCGAAGGCGAGGTTTTCATGCCTCACAGCCGTTTCGCCCTTCTCCAGATCTGCCTCTATGACGCCATGTGGAATGGCGCCTGGGGCCAGGTGGCGCTGGACAACACAAGCGGATCCGAGCCTCCCTTCGGAAGGCTTGCGGAGCTCTGCTGCGCACACTTCGCCAGCAGGTGGTGCAAGACGCCCAGGCCCTGCCCGCAAGTGCGGAAGATCCAAACCTTCCCGCAAACCCCGTGGGGTGCGAGATGTCCAGCCACGAGCTCCTCCACAGACAGAGCAGAAATTGCAGATTGGGAATGCCCAGCACCAGAGATCTTTCAGGAAGACAGCTTCTGGCGGGTTGCTATGATCCTGAACCAGCACTTGCTCAGAAATCCCTTTTGGGGCCAACCCTGCGAAGTCCAAGTGCGAGAGCTTCTCGGTGAAAATTCGGAGGAAGACATTATGACAATTATTGGGTTGCTGTTATTGAAACCTCTTCCAAATACTGATGTTGATGAGGAGGAGGAGGAGCAGGAGGATGAGGAGGAGGAGGATGCGCTAATAAATCTACATAGGTGGGTAATTGCCTGGCTTGCATGACGTAGTGAGTACATGCTTGCATGGATAGGTGGAGGAATGGACGCCGGAAGAGTAGAAGAGCGAAGCGACTGCAGGAATGAGGACTGAAGGCATATACGTAAACGCATGAGACCGGCCCTCTCCCTCTCCCTGTTCCCCTGGCCTCTCTCGATCTCTATCTGTCGATCTATCTGTCTGTCTATCTGTCTGTCTGTCTGTCTGTCTGCATATATGTATACACACATATGTATGGACACACACACACACACACACGTGGGCACATGTACAGTAGGTACAAAGAGGGACACGGTAAGCAAACGAACACATATACATATTCATCTACTATATGGGAGTTTCCGAAAATTAGGGTACCTTCTTTTGGGGTCCTTATAATAAGGATCCTACTATTTAGGGTACCATATTAGGGTCCCCTATTTTCGGAAACTCCCATAGAGAGTAAGATATAGCCCAGGAATTCCGAGCTCCTCCGGGACCGGCTCTACCTGTCCACGCAGAATTCATCCCTTCTGGGGGCCAGCACCTGGCTGTGAGTTCGCAACATCTTACGGAGGGTTGAGGAACTAATCCATACATCTCCCTACTGTGGCCCGTAATGGTTGCTGGCCTGAAGTGACCTGAAATGAGAATGCAGGCATCCCCCCTGACCGAGCGGCACGTATCTCGTTGAGGGCGCGTCTCCTGAAGATTGACCGCAGCAACGCGTTCGGACTGGAGGGTGACTGCGACACCTTCGATTTGCCACATACACTGCAATGCCACTACGAGAACTTGCGGGCCCTAGTGCAATCCCGCAAGGGTTGGCTGCATTGGTTGCTTTGAGTTCAGACTTGGAGACGACGCATTCGGGAGATGCGAAAAAGATGCGCTGTGCCTTGCCTCCCGGCTTTGATGCTGCATCTCTATCTCTGTCGCAAGTCTGTGCGTGCAACCAATGAGTACCGGTGCCCCGACATGAGTGTGAAAGAGCTGATTGATCATTGGATCTGTGGCAGAGTCGGATTTTGAAGAGGCGGCTGCCTGGGTCTATGCCTCTGACGTGCCAGATCGCACGTCCGGAAGCAAGATTCTGCGCTGCGACACTTGCTTGCACCAGGTATAAGCAGTACTCCACTACTCGTAAGCCCTTTTCGGAGCCGGCTTGAGCCATGGAGAAGTCGCAACACATTGGCAGGTTGCGATCTCGGACACGCACATGCTTCACGACAGGCTCCGGCTTCCAGCTGGTGTTCCCTGGCATTCAAAGGTCCGAAGCGTTGTTGTTTCAGTTCCCTCATGAAGAATTATGAGAGCTCGCATTCCTGGCCCAGGATGTGCTCATCCACTGTGGTGACTTCAGCAACGAGGGAACCGAAGAGGACTTCGGTCAACGAAATCTGCCACGCCTCTGCTTGTTGGGATGGCTGCCAGGGGGAAGTCGTCGAGGGCGGTACAGTAAGTAGTGTTTCGATCGCCATTGTTTGCAAGCGTGGCACGAGCCTGCCTCGTGTCGTCTCCGACGGGATTGCACGACGCGCGAGGAGTGTGCCGATTTCTGTCGGTGGGCTTCGCACCAGCCCTTCCGACACAAGCTCTTGGCTGCCGCCTTGGGCCGTGGAAGCGCTTCGTTACAGTGCAAGTCCGTGTTCTCGTATGTCGAGTATTGTGAGAAGGTTTGACCTGGGATTTCGAAGCTCTCTCAGACATTCCTGACTCAGGTTTGTGGGAATCACGATCTGACCTGCGATGAAAGCTGGTACCAAGAACACTGGCAGGCTGGGGCTGTCGCAAGTCCACCCAAGCCCATGCACAAATTTCAGCTGGGCTGGGAGCACCTTTCCGATGATGATGAGCGATCTTGGTTGTATACTCCACCAGGCGTGGCACGAAAGCTTTCAGTCGCCAGCGAGGGTAGCAGCCATGCTGGAAGAGGCAGGAATCACGGCGTGGATCCCGGAATTGGCAGATCTGCTTATGCTTCTGGTAAGATCCCTAAACCCCAAAACGACCTCCAGCTAAAGACTGCACTGACCAGGTCATGGCAGGATCCGGGCGCGCCCTTCGAATCGCCGGCGTCTGCTTCTATGGCAGCCCCCGGCAGCCGCGACAGCCCAAGGGTCGGCAGCTGGGCGGCAAGGCAACATGTATAGTGTTACAAGTCTACAATATAACATATAGTTCAAATTGTCGTAAATTTATAGTGGGAATCTTGGGACTGTATGGGAATGATACTATAGGTATTCAAGGGATGCAAGGTTCAGGGCGGTTTAGGGATGTCTACATAGGTTCAAAGCCGAGGGTTCAGGGCTGTTTAGACTTTTGATTCGCAGACGTTCTGGGGCATTGTAGGGTTTTTTGCGTTTTCGCAGGGGTGTTGGCTTGGTGAAGGGGGTTTTCGATGCGGATTCAAGCTTCGAAGGTTTTGGGCCGAGGGTGTAGGGACCCAAATGCGCCAGATATCATCGATGTGTACAAGGTCATAAGAACTACAAGCCGCTATCCGCTATGTCATCGGATGTCACACTTGCATGCTGCCTCACGCAATCCTGGGCGCAGGGTAGGGCACGTAGCTTGGTACACGCCACACTATATTGCATGGCCTGAAGTACTTTTGTTCTGCTTGATCTGCGTAGCGTAGCAGAGGCGACCGATGGCATTTGGCTTGAGGCTCGGGGGCGAGGGTTTGGTGGTCGAGGTTGCAAGACTTCGCGATTGCGCAAGGGGCGTGTTCGGAGGCTTGGCATCACCTCGTCGGACGAGAGCTGGACGTACGTTGATTTGAAGGTTCATTTCACGTCGTCAAGAACCCCCATGATAGGCCCACAGCCGTTGTCCATGGGGTGAGATTGTTGGATGTGTTCATTGCTTGTTTTTCAGCATCTTGACCTGACTCTTCGTTTCGGAGGCGTGGCGCTGAATTGAAGGAGGACTGCGGACTACGTACATGATGCTGCGTGGTGGTCCTCCTCCACCTCCTTCTTTCCATTGTTGTTTGTTCTTCTTCTCTCTTCTTCTCTGGTTGGACGTACTGCCACAGTCGTCGTTGTCCAAGACAAGATCAAAAACCGGATCAGAGTACAAGGAGGCCCCAGATCCCAGACAAGAAGTGCTCTGTGGTCATCAGAACTTGGCGGAATGTTGAGGCTGATCTTTGATACTTCAGATGTTCTTGTAGGCTAGATTTCGAGGATCGGAACACAAGGGTGAGAACAGAACAGAAAGCCGAAACAAGGCCATCCCTCTCCATCTTTTCGGATCGAAGGCGGATGTTGCAGCGAAGCTGATCAGGTTTTCAGATGTAGTTTGGCAGGGCACAGAATCCCAACGTCCATGCCTCGCGTGCATGTGGCTCTTCGCTCCTTCGCAGTTACTGCACAATCCCTCTTTGCAGGAGTGGGCCAAAATCCCGACTGGCATTGACGTGCTCCTCACACACACCCCACCCGCAAACATTTTGGACATCGCGGACCATACTGGGCGACAAGGTCAGTCTATCGGTGCAGGCCCCAGGTCAGGCCAAAATCGGGGCCTCGCAGCGTCTGCCTGAGCTGTCAGGCTGTGAAGAGTTGGCCAAGGCAGTCAGCCAAAGGACAGATGTCGCTGCAACAGCCTGAGAGTAGACTGGGGCTGCATCTGGGAAGAATGCTCTACAGAAGTTCATGCCATCTATCGCCACTATGAAGGTGCACGTCTTCGGCCACGTGCATGGCAGCCTCTCGTCAGCTCATTGAAGAGAAGCGCTTTGTGTGAGACTATGCTAAAGACAGGTTGGCGAAGCGGTTGGTTAGACTGATAGCCTTCTCTAGGTTCAACTATGTGAGAAGCTTCTACTACGAAACTCGAAGCCATTTTCCTGACGAGGCTACGGCATCCATCGCTCAAAGAAGACATGCTTCATCAATGCAGCCTCAGCTGCAGCACGCCGCGGCGAGGGCGGGTTGCTCCATGCGCCCATCGTTTTCGACATCACCAAACAGCTCTGACCTTGCGGAGTGCGCCAGAGCCTTGAACTTTGGCCTGGCAATAGCGATACTGAGAATGGCACAAGGGCGCCAGTAATCAGAATAAGAAGAAAGAAACAGACTAAGGACTGATCGCCGAGAGCGACGAGACTTTCGATGTCGACTCGGAAACAGGATGTGAGCATAGCCGACAAGGACAGGAGGCCGTGGCGCTAGTCGCTAGTACCGCAGTACGCTTGAAATCAGTGGATCGACAAAACTACAGGTCAGGTCCGGAGTCGCTCTAGAGCCTGACAAGCTCAGTGAGTGCAAAACCTCGCAGAAGCACGGCTCAAGCTTATTGCAGCTATCTGCAGCTCCCTGTCGTTGAAGCTGTTCAGAAGCACTCGCTTGCAGCCATGCCATCCAATTTCCCGGATGTCGTGGATTTTGGTGACGACGGTTGGGACCGACTGTCACACATGTCTTTACTTCCATCAGCGAACTCGCTGAACACGGGCTTCAGTGGTGGAACTTCAGCCGTGCGCCTTCAAGGAAGGCTTCTCAGCTTCGAGATAGACGAGTATTTGATCAGGCCTTTCTGGGATGGTGGGTCGAGATTTCGCACGGGCGTGTAAATACGGTAAGTTGATTGCTGGTGCGACCCAGATCCAGACGTTGACGTGCAATGATTCAACACTTTCTCTAACAGTTGCCAGTGTGGTGAACTGTCTGGTGCAGTGCTCATATCGGATCACAGGCATGTTATCTCGCGGTTCCTGCGTGGTGCAAGCCGAAGGGTGTGATCTCGTCAGAATCCGTGAAGGTCGCTGGCTATACCACTAACATCGTGCTCTCACAACAGCCCGGTCCGGTCGTAGATGCGCCGTACGCGCAGGTGTGGTGCTACAGCACCATCATCATCATCACCATCATCATCATACACAACACAAACAACAACACCATGAAGACTGCTATGTTGCCGCTCTCGTTTGATACCGCCTCCTCCTCCTCATCGTCACGATCATGCTTAGAATGATTATAGCTTATAACCGCCATCAACAGAATTCAGCGGTCCGGCTGAAGGCACGTCGACTCCGGCTCAAGTCTCGCTGCGGTGCACGTGATCATCCTATTTTTCATAGGCATTAACGGCAGAACCGTTACCACCACCATCATCGTGGCAGGTGTCAGTCGGGGACAATTGGATTTGACAGCATCTTCCACGAAGCACTTGTCAGGCTGTTGGCGGTTGTGAGGAAACTACATGTGGAATGATTCACCCTTTTCGGCCCGATCCTCTGACTTGCACTCGGGATGTGTTCGTGTCGCATAGAATTTCACCTGTATATGCAGATCAGCTTCTCGAGTCTCCAGCAAGTATGTGTGTATATTTGCGTGTGTGTGTGTGTGTGTGTGTGTGTGTGGGTGCGTGTGCGTATAATATATATATATATATATTATATATATATATATATATGCAGTTATTATTATTTGCACGTATTACCTTAACCCTGTACACGACCCAACCCCGATCTTACCTTGCTGCCAGGCGCTGTGTTGCACGAGGACGCAAAACCACTTTCACTACTGGCATGGGCGAGCAGCCAGGCTCATATGAGCGACGGGTAGTGAAGCTTCGTGGGAACCTTCAGTCTTCACACAGCTGAGGAAGCCAAAAGCCTTTCTTCTGAGCACCCTCAAAGGTATGTAGTGGTGCATGAAGCTGGTTTCAGGGTTAGCTTTCTCAGGCAACATTGGCGCTTCGAGCTGGGGGGCGTAGTCGTCATCACGAATGCAGACCGACCAGGGGGCACAGTGAGCCTGGGCTGCTATGAAAATTGCTTTTACATCTGCTATTAAGGTAGCATTTAAAACGCTACCAGTAGTACAACTCTTTGGTTCTGTTGCTAGTTTCAGGCACCTCTGAACCTACTAGGGTAGCAAGTATGTCTGATCGCCCATAGAAAGAAGTCAGGCGGCTCTAGGAGTACCTCCCGACCAGGAATCACGACACAGATTTACAACCAAGATACAAGTGTCATTAAAACAAGTTGACATTGAGGCAAGCCGTGCACTTCGAGGCAGGTTTCGTCTCCAGGCAGGAGCAGGATAGCGCCAAGGTAAAGTACGAGCAACTTCTGGAGCTCTTGGAGAAAGCCTTGGACGACAATGACGTTATCTGCGCATTGGACGAGACCTTCAATCTTGATCTGCTCAATGTGGAGAGTTCCCTTGTACCGCTGTTGCTTCAGAATCCAGCAGACTGCCCATTGCTGCAGCACTGCGCGAAGCAAGGATGGGCGGCAGCAGTGAAATGGCTTGTTGAGCATGGCTTTCGTGATGGCCTGGGCTACCGCTGTAAGCACCAAATGTCTGTGCTTCATCTGGTGGCATGGGAGGGTCAAACCAACGTGCTAGCAGCGCCTAGTATTTCAGTCCATTCGTTTTCGTTTGGCATCGGTCCGGTATTGGTTGTCAAGCTGTTTGTTCTGTTTGTTCCTTATGCTGCGAAGATACACTTTACATGTCTAGGTCCTCGAGGAGCTCGGCTGTGTCGAGCAGCTATGTGACATACCCAATGCTTTCGGTGAGCTGCCGGAGCTCAGTGGCTTCATTCGTTCGCAGCAGCTGGCATTGGAGACCGGCAGTGATGTGACAGCAGTGCAGCAAGCCTGCTTGGATGTGGCACTAGCTTGTCGACGGGTACGCACCAAATCGCCATGCTGCAGCTGCCGCGCCTTTGTTGAGGAGGCAAATGCGCAGCTTTCCTCAGCTTCCTCGCTGTCAGAGGTTCTTCTACCGGTGGGCGTCGAAGCCCAGGCCATCCAACGGCACCTGCAGGGACCGCTACTGTGTTCGGACTTCGTCTCCAGGTACGTGGACTTACCATCCGCACCTTTGCTGCCATTACGTCCTCGCTTTCAAAGTCAATGCGCGCATGTGACCGATGATGCTTGCAGCTCCAGGTCCTTCCTTGCGTCCTCGAGATCTTGGTGACAAATGTCAACCTGGAGCGTTTGGTGCTCGAGTACTGCTGCCTGGGAGCAGGGTCGGCGACACCGTTGAAGCACTTCTTAGACAGCTTGCCGCACAGGCGGGGCATCGTGTCCAGTTTGTCAAGCGATAGAGGGAACATATTGGATTGTGATTTTTTTCGAACGAGCATGTTTGACCGACCGATTTCGATCCTGCTGTCGGCACATTGTTCATGGTGCTTCTCGACCCTACTTTGGAAGGAACCTTTTTCCAGTAGCATCCTGCAGCAAGTATCAGCAGCATTTATTCTGGATGTCTGGTTGTTGGCACTCGTAAACTGGAGCCAAATTGTCACCCCTGCTGTGAGTGTCGAAATATGAGAGCCTGAGATGCACATCTCCCAGATTGAAATGATCAGCTTCGCTCAGGCTTGCCTTCTTTGAGCTTGGTGGCAACCCGTTGCGTGATGAGGGGCTTCGAGCGCTCCTGCCAAGCATGCATGGCAAAGTCCTGAGCCTCAACATCAGTGGCACAGGTCGGGATCGCTTAACAGTAAGCCGATAGTCAGCCTAGTGGCATAGTAGAGCTGGCTGGGACGTATGAATTGAATAACCGTGTGAACGATTGTGGATCGCTCTGCCGTTGCGCAGCTCCTATCAGATTACATGATCATTTACACACAGTTGCAGACGGAAACCTCGGCACCGCGGGTTATGCTCGAACTGCCTGAGCAACAGCCATTGCGATGAGGACAAAAAACTCTTCCTCCTGCAGCCTGAAGTCGTTTGTGTGTGGATCTGTTAGGTATGACGACGGCAATGCTGAAGGAAGTGTCAGCTCTTGTGCGAGACGGAGGCATTGAGAAAATCGCTTTGGCCGCAAACGACCTGGCAGAAATTGGGCCACCAGCACAGTGTCATGGCATGAGGACTGGTTCTGAGGTAGTGCGGATTCTTCGATGTTGTGCTTGATCCTGCCTGGGGAGTTCATAATCGCTGGTAGGTCCCGTTGGGCGTTAACTACAGTACGATTCCCTCCAAATCGACGTTTGGGTGTGTTCGAACTGCCAAATTGCCCCGGCCGTTTTCTTTCTGCAACGCTGTGCAGTGTCCATCACGTGTTCAAGTACAGCCGTGGGGCCTGTACTGTAGCGGGTCTCGCCACGCAAGTGGGGTGTCGGCAGTCCTTGCTTTTGCAGAAAGTTATATTTTCGGGAGTTGCAGACATTTTGACAGACATCACGTCCTGCAGGACATTGTCGGAAGGGATATCGTCGTCGCCTTCCTTACGGTCTGTGGATCTCAGCGACCTGCCCCAAGCCGAGTGTGCACACTGAGCAACGGAGCCTTTTCACGAGGAATGTGCTTGCGAAGCCAAGGCAAGACACGTCTCTCTCCGGGGCAGCTCCAGCACCTTGCACAAGCTATCCGCACTGCCCCTGCGCTGGAGACAGTGACTCTGGTTGCTATCAGCATGGCGATGGAGTTCGGCCGCACTGACGGCAAGAATCCGTTCATCGCTTCTCTGCGAGATCCACTGTGCAGCGTACTTCGTCTGGAAGTTTCGGTGCTGGAGTACCCAGAGCTTTGGGGTGCCTGCATGAAGGCCAAAAAGGAGAGAATGAAAGGCAAAGGAAAGGGCACCGGCGGCAAAGGCGTGCTGTCCGGAGGCAAGGGTGGCAAGCCAAAGGGAGTCAGGGGTGCAGGGCCCAGTCGCGCAGCTGGGAAAGGAGAAAGGAACATTCAGAACAATGCACAGATCCTAAGCTTGCCAGCAGACTTGGTGGCAAGACTCAAGGACATCAGCCAGACTCATCCCGATCGTGACAGACGAGCTTTTTTCAGCACCGAGCTCTTCGGCATTACGGCTGACCTTGCTGCAGACACAGAGCTGAGCCAGGGGGCCATTGGGAAAGCCTTCAGGATCCGTCTTGAATGCAAGACCAGGGTGGAGTCCACCTTGTCCACCCTCAGTGGCAAGTCTGTGAAGAACCAGCCCGGCTATGTCGCATGCACTCAGCTGCAGCCACATTCAGAGCCCTTCACGGCTTTGGAGTCTATCTGCTTGGTCATCTACAGGCCGAAGACAGCCGACATCCTCTTGGTGCCTGAGTGGACCAAGGCGGCACATTTGTTCCGAAGTCGTTTGGACGACTTCGTCCTGGATGCAGGTCGCTGCCTTGGTTGTCTGATGTGCGTGTATAGGCTGGGTGCAGGTGCCCGGGGTTTACCAACAATCGGCGGATTGGGGCTTTAAGCTGCAGCTTTCTCGGAGGCTTCGGCCTGTTAGGAGAAAATCCTTGGCATCAGGATAAACATGAATCATGTTTATCACTATCATCCCATGGCTGTGTTGCTCGTTACGATCTCGCCGTCGGCCATGGCACTCATGTGTTGCATGCTGTCTATAAGGAAGTCAGGAGAGTTGCCAGATCTGGTGGGGCAGGTTTTGACAGAAGCGACGTTCAGAATAGGCTTGAAGAGCCTGCTGAGCCCAGGCTACGTACTGCAAGATCGTTTCGGCGTCAGTCGCAAGACTCTTCGACGTCTGTGTGCTGAAGAAGTGATGCAGGGCATCAGGCTCGAGGACTTTTCAGATGAAGAAGTGCACATCTTGGCCGGCCTCACATCACCGGCGAACTATGAGGCCTGGACGGGTCGAGCGCTCTTCTCGGCTAGGCATCAGGTAGAATTTCAGCGCCTCGCTCAGCTCGAGGTTGTACAGAATCTGATCCAGGGTTTCAAGGATGAGGCCTCTAGAAGAGGGCTGGGAGAGACATGCCCGGCTCCAAACTTGTGGTTGCCATCGGATTCACATGCTGCTCAGCGCATTGCTGGACGTGACTTCGAGCGACGGGTGGACTTGGAGTCAACCATAAGCAGCTGCCTTTTCAAGTGGTTCACCGGCACCGTTGAGTGCTCTCAGGTGGCTGATAGTGCAGAAGGTGTGGCTACCGCCAGCTTCGACGGCCAATGGACGAAGAAGCTGTTGTCGGTGTGTGTACCTGAGTCCATGATTTTGGATCATGGCCAGATACGCGGCATGCGTGCCACTAACCGCCCACCCCAATGGAAACATGTGTCATGCCTGGAAGAGGCTTTTCGTCATCATGCTCACTTTGGGCTTGCTGATGCAGTGACCGAACTGGTCCGAGAGCGTGCTGCATTCCAGCTTCAGTGGCTTCGGGACAGCCCGCATGCCAGCTTGAAGCTGCGAAGGCGTTCCCCTGACAATTTATAACCAGCGCCTTTAGTCTATGATAGATGTACAGCGTACAAACATAAGGCGAGTTCTTGTCACTTCTGCGAACGAGGAAGACTCAACGAGAGAGAGATGCAAGTGTGAGACCAATATTGGCTGTAGAGTGGGGAGCAGCGTTGTGAAATTGATGAGATCTTGTATCATTCGCAGGGCGGTGCCTCACTTGGTGTTGTAGGAGGCATGCCTATCTGTGAAAGTCGGACTCATCCAGAACGGTGTAGTTGGAGGAGGATGGAGTTGTCATAAGAAGCTGTGAGGACGGTTGAGGCGTGCCAAAGCCCTGCTGCTCTGAGTGGCAAGGGACTCAAGGCAGGGAGTTTGCATACCCCAGACGTGTTCGATGTGCATGCGAGCCGAAGCAAGAGGTATGCATCAAGGCCCTTCTCAAGGCAGCCAAGAGCAAAGATCTCAAAACACCTTTCTGTCCAGGATCTGCAAAAACCTCGATCGCAGCCGCGTAGCTCTCCGACCGGGCGCCCGCCTCGTTCAGGCCAGGTCTTGGGCAGTCCCGTGCCGGGCTATGCCAAGTGCTGTCGGTTCTTGCCCGGAAGCTGTTTAGGATGATGGCTCGGGGTACTCTTGGTTGTTCAGTGCGGACGCACGACCAATGCCCTGACCTCTGTCTTCTTTATCGCTTGGGGGCGATTGCTGTGCAGGTTCAGGGTACATGTGACTAGACAAACGCCAGATTATTCTAGACCTCTGGTCCTGAAAAGGAGCTCACTAAATCCTTCAGCCATATAATATACCTGGGGTATCAAATCCGGGATCCGGGAATGAAGCAAAGTCGAGTTGGGGTGTCTGCCTGTGCCCTGCGAAAACATTTGCTTGCAGACTAGTGCACTCCGGGATTTGGGGTTGAAGGCATTGTGGGCGTAGTGTTTAGGGTTTAGGGGCTTTGCTGTCGAGTACGTCCCCAAGCAACCACGTTTGCGCTTTACCCTTATCCTCTTTGCCACGCCGCCAGGCCCAGCAGAAGCCGGGCAAGGCAAGAGATCTGAAGAGCTGGCGGCAGCAAAAGGTACAAGTAGCTCCTGGTCCTTACCGGTCCTTGCAAGGAATCCCGAACCGAACTCGATTCCGACAAACTCAGAGTAGGAGAGCTGGACCCCAGTACGTTAGCAAGGAGTCAGTCTGCTCCGGGGTGCCGATTGGCATGAGGGGCTGCGCCCACCGGCGGGCAGCGTAGGTAGAAGCCTGGAGCAAGGCTGAGGCCACCCACCCCCCCTCGCCAAACCCCGCTGATGCTGATGATGCGCGCCCTTTGGGGTCCGCCGAACCCGGCTGATGCTCATGATGCGCGCCCTTTGGGGGCTACCCATGGCGACCCCACAATGACGCAAAAAAAACTCGAAACTAGGTGGGGTCGGTGGCACGGGCGGTCACTCCCTTTGCTAAAGCAAAGCTAGCAAGGCCACAGGTCGCCTGAGGCTCGAACCAGCAGGCGCAAGCGCTCGGGGACCGAGCACTGCCCGATTTAATGGCTGCCGCCAATGCCGCGGACCCCCAAAAGGAAGCAAGTGCACGAGCAGGAGCAACAGTAATCAGTCAGAGTGTGGGTGTGTGTTATACAGGGTAGTTTACGGTTGAGTGCTTGCAGTCCACGGCGAGATCAGAATGCAAGGCGGTGCTCCGTGGGTGCGGTGTCGTGGGACTGAGGCTTAAAAATCTAAATATCTACAGATATACATTCTTCCCTAGGCTCCTATAGCATAGACTTGCTGCTTCCAGCTTGATTCGAGGGATGCGGCGCAACTGGCAAAAGCCTGTGTCGTCGCTCAATCCCCTAGCCGCTGGTTCCTCTCAGCCTATGAATTTCTGCTCTACTCGGAAGTCCTCCCCACTCGGGTTGCACGAAACTGGCGGGAATGGTGCGAACATCGAGCCGATGCTTGGGATGTGTGTTCTAACATTTTCTAACCAAAAAGGGCGAGCGCAAACTCCAAGCCGCGGATGCGCCCGACGCATCAGGCCGAGTGAGACCCATTCGGTGTGGATACGAAGCTTCGGGCAGAAATGCAGGGATATTTGGCCTTCGAGGACCGTCTCGAAAATGCACGCATGCGCTCCGCTTGGCTTCTGCGGCAACGGCGCCGGCCTCGCCCAACCTTCGGGCACTGCCCGATACCACGATACCAACAAGAAGAACAAGAAAACAACTCCTTCATGTGTGTCTCGTTTATTTTCGCCCTTGGACAGGCATGTCTGCGTGCTCAGATAACGATGTCATCAGCATCCATGATTTCCTAGGGGCGCACACTTCTTGGAAACGGCTTTCCGAACCTGGTTGCAACAGCTTGCATGTGAGGAAACCAAAAAACATGTGAGCAAATTTCTCTCCGTACACCGCGTGCGCTCCTTAGCTGCAGACATCGAGAATAGCGACAACGATGGCGAGGACGACACAAAAGCGCACGTCGATGCAACCAACTTCAGCGCTTGCTTGCAGACAATAGAAGGTGCGGATGAGTATCAAGACATAGAAGCCATGTGGCATGCGCCACATACAATCCGGACGCGAAGAAGAATGTCCTAGCACAGGAAGAGAGCCGACACAAGAGCCGACAGGAACAAAACGCAGGCGCCGGGATCTTTTCGCGACCCGACACCGGCAGAGGGCCGAGGAGAGGTTGGGCATGCATTGGGATGCAATCATATAAACTACTCTTTGTACTCCAAAGTACCGCTTAACAGCACAAAAACTAGCCCAGTCCAAAGCCCAAACACACCAATACAGTACTAGTCCAGTCCGGAGCCCACGTCATGCCGAGGTGGGTTCGGGGGAGCACACCCAAAACGCAGCAAAACTAGCCCAGTCCAAACCCCCTGCCCATGTGGTGCCGAGGTGGGTTTGGGGGGGGGCGCGGTGGGGCCGAGGAGGGGTTGGGCACGCATCGGGATGCAACTAAACTACTCTTAGTACTACAAAATATCACAAAAAACCAAAACTAGCCCAGTCCACAGCCCATGTGATGCCGAGGTGGATTCGGGAAAGCGCGGAGACGCGAAGTAGGGCCGAGGAGGGGTTGAGCATGCATTGGGCTGCAAGTAGACTACTTTAGGTACTCCAAAATACATATAAAGATACCAATAAAAACACACCAAAACTAGCCCAGTCTAGAGCCCATGCGGTGTTGGCATGCATTGATATGCAATTAAGCTACCCTAAGTTCTCCAAAATACCATTATTAAAACCCCACCAAAACTAGCCGAGTTCAGAGCTCATGTGGTGCCGAGGTGGGTTCGGGGGGCGAAGTGGGGCCGAGGAGGGGTTGGGCATGCACTGGGATGATGCAATTAAACTACTCTAAGTACTCCAAATACCATTAAAAACACACCAAAACTAGCCCAGTCCGGAGCCCACGTCATGCCGAGGTGGGTTCGGGGGAGCACTTCAAAATGCCATTAAAACACACACCGAAACTTGCCCAGTCCAGAGCCCACGTGGTGCCGAGGTAGGTTCGGGGGGGCGCTGGGATGCAATTAAACTACTTTAAGTATTCTAAAATACCACTAAAACCACACCAAAACTACCCTAGTCCAGAGCCCATGGTGCCGAAGCGGATTCGGAAGGGTCCAGTTCCATCCATCCGAAACAGCAGAAGCAACATAGCTTCTGGGCGCCGCCCCACGGGGTCGGCGGATAGGGCCTTGAACATTGTAGTATTATCTCACCGTCCCTAAATGCTATGGCTATGATATACAACAAAAACCTATTAAAATGGTAGGAAAAGTATCTCTGGGAACATACTGGCATCAGCAATGAACCGGATGCAACCTTGTCCGGCCGCCGCTTGGGCTTGCCTCAGAAAAATGCCGTCACATTGTGGTAACGCTATTGCAGTAACCTGCATATTAGCAGCCTCAGTTTCATAACCTCATCATCAGATGGCTTGCGCGGTTTTGGCTCCAGCTACTCAGCGAAATATTGCTGCTGGGTTCGGCGCCCTTCGTTCACTTGTGAAATCCACAGCCCACTTGGCCATCTGCCATGAGGCTTCATCTTGGCTTGTGCTTCGTCGTTAGCATCGTTTCGGCTGTTCGCAAAGCAGGAGACTTCCGCGCATCCTCGCAGCAGAGCCACCTCGAAGACATCCACGGGCATGCGAACCAGACCGCTGACATGTGCTGCTGTTGCAAACGTGAGGTGGTCCAGAGTGGGTGGCTGTTCAAGAGCAAGCACAGAACCAATAACTGTGCTGGAGACTTCAAAGTTATGTATTATCCTCGAGGCTGCCCTGAGGATATGATGGGACCCAAACAGTTCTGCCGGAAATCTGCCAATCCAGGATTGTGCGTCTAGACGCTGCAGGTGAAAAGCCAACACCGGTAGCTGTGACACTCACAGCAGATGTTTCTTTGAGCTTCTGTGCGGCTGCGGTGGGAGGCAAAATCCAAAGCTGCGAGAGACCGCACAAGACGTACAGTAATCCCCCCCGCTGCAAGCCCTTCGAACGGCGATTTCGATTGTCAGCATTATTGTCTGTTATCGCTACCTGGTCAGTCTGCATTCGGCTTCCATGGCTCCATGTTTTGCTTGACCACATTTAGTCCCAGCAACTGGGAACCTCGAGCAGGCTGGGCCCAGACACTGACAGTTCATTTTCAACCGAAGCCAGCCACTTCAAGTCCATTACAAGATTAGCAAACAGAGCGTAATCGGTGCAACATAAACGCATGGCACTGCTCCGCTGTCCGATGCGCAGCATTGGTCCCTTTGCTGCAGGAAGGGTTTGAACTTGAAAGTCTTTTGATGGCTGCGGACTTTTAGGGGACGCACCGCGAGGGAAGTCCCAGACCGTGAGCCCCAAAACCTCGAAACTCCAAAGCCCTCATACGACCTATAGCAGCCCTAAACCCCCAGACCGCCCCAGCCTTAGCTGACTCACTCAGGCGCGTTAAGGTCCGAAGGTCCTGTGCAAAAAGTGGCCCACAAGCGATGTGCCATGCACCATGGCCGACCCGAAGCCGAAAAGCAAGAACCCCGCAAAGGCCACGGCAAACCCAGAGCGAACCCAAGGAAATCCCGAAACCGTATAATCCCAACAAACCCAAAACCAACCACGGAAGCTCAGCGGTGCGGACGGAAAAAAAGCCGGGAGGCGGAGTGGGAAACGAAGTGCCGCGAGGCAAAGACCTCCGTGCGAAGCGGAAGGCGATCACGACCCATCCACATCTGGCCTCACGCGACTCAAAGGGCCGTCCAGTGATCCTAAACCACTGAAATCCTATACATCTGAACCTACAGCCCCCCAAAACTCTGAATCCTCACCTTTCCATCCCGGAGGGTCTTATGTCCGCCGTTCAGATACTTCGCACCTCTGTTGCCGCACCAGGAATATGTAGTAGATAAGATGGTAACGTAAGCTAGGTCCGCTAGGCTAGCCACGCCATAACATGCGTCGTTACTTTTAACCCTTGTAAAGCCCTAAAAAAGAAGTCCCTACAAAGCTTGTAGAAACCCGATAAACTCTGTAAAGGCCCTTGAATCCTTCATTACAGTGTTCTTTAAGAACAGAGCGCGAGGTCTTCCTGAGCCATGGATGCTGCCACGCCCTATGACTTCTCGGGATCCTCCTGCAGCCGCGAGGCGAGGGCACCAGGGTTTAGGCATTTAGGGTTTAGGGTTTAGGGTGTAGGGCTTGGGTTTGGCAAAGTTTGGAGGCTTCAGGTTCAGAGTTTAGGGCTTCTTGGTTTCTTAGGATCTAGGCTTCCAGGATGTGAGCTTCGGTCGTTAGGCTCTGGACTGGGTTGGTAGCAGCGTGTAAGGAAGCCTGAATAGCAGAAGGACCCCTACAGAAGGCACCATGTTTCGGTTCTTGGAGTTGCACTGTGGATGGGTACGGAAGCCATGAATCCTGGGCGGATACTCTGCCCGTGTCAGGCCACGCAGGTGCGATTCATGTATTTTTCGCCGGAGGACCAGGGTTTCTTGTTGAGGCAGTAGAGTGGTTTTCGAGAGAAGACGGGGCCTGGTGGGGTGCGTTGCAAGTCCTGCGCCGGCGCCTGCGAATTGCACTTGTCTCGCTGTCCTCAGAACAGGAGATCAAGTCGCTGAGCACCGTGGAGGCAACGTCATTTCCTCCCTCGGCTCTCGTTCATGACAAGACCGATCCTCCTCCACAAAGAGTTTAGAGATGCAAATGTTCAGCAGCTCCAAGACCTTGCAGCACAACCTGCTGACAAGATGACCGAACTGTACTGAACCCCTAGACTCACAGGTGAACGATGTCTCCACCTTCGATGAATGGGGCGCTCTTGCCTTAGTCGTGATGTAAATAGCAGGGCTTTCGAGCTGTTTAGAGAGTTTGGAGGAGCTTTCAAGGCAAGACGCACTCGCGGAGCCCCGGCTCGGGTTGCGGGTTTGGGGTGCTCGGTTTGATCATCTCTGGTTTGCATTGCTGTTTTGTTTGAGCGCATGCAACCGTATACCTTTGTTGCATTGTACTGGCACGATCGATGTTGTTGGCTTCTTCCAGTCTGCATCTCCCTTTGACAGCACTTCGTCAAGGAAGCAAGTTCTCCGTTCGAGTTCTCTTAAGGCTAGGCTTAGCGAGCTGGCACGACAACCATGCCCACAGCCCATGCCCGATCTCTTTCCTTTCGGAGTGCACCGCGTGCATGACTTCCACTTCGTTAGTTCGCGTGCTGCTTGGTTGTGTCGATGTGGTTTCATTTGAAGCTGCACTCCCGAAGCGCGGCACGGGCGATGGCCGCGATAGGTTGTGCTGCTTATTCAGTTCGCTAAGATGGATTTACCAAGTTGCCTGTCAAGAAGAGGAAGCAAGTTTGCACAATTCATTGTTGCACGATCAAGTGACAAGTGATTGGTCATGTTTTTCGGTAGATAGAGGATCAAGCAGTTGCTAAATTAATCGGCCGGTTTATCAAGCTTGTTGGTCATAGATGTCGTAAAAAACTTCGCTTACTTGCTGGCAACTGAATTTGGGCCGGCTCTTCAAAATGACATGTAGACTTGTTTTTAACATACCCCATGTAGAGTTTTGATGAGTGTGTAGGCTATACTGGCAAGAAAAATGCCTCTACCGAGGTTCCCGTTCGTGGTGGACTTCATTCGCGCGAGACTTACTGCGGAGTCGGGAATCCTCATGGCCACCACCGCGAACGGAATCCCTGAACTCCAAACCCTTAAAACCCCGAATTAAACTCTGCACTTCTTCTCACATTATCCAGTGGAAAAGCTGTGGCCGTGTCGGACTACGTAACCAGTCGGACCGGATCAGCGCAAGTATTGGCCTACACACCTATTGTGGACGTCATTCTCAGAGTTTCTTTAAGGGTACTACAAGGTTTGAATACGTCCTAGGAACGCTCTGATTCACCAAGGTTGGAAATGGGTCCAATCGCCGACTGCAAGCACAGTGTCCTCCCGAGAGCAAAGAGTGCCTCCAGTGCAGATGGCCGAACACCAGCTGGGTAGTTCTCTAAACTAGGGTCCCTTTTCGGGTCCGTTTTATAAGGGTGCCGTACTATACTGGGAACCTAAAAAGGGACCCTAATTTAGAAAACTACCCAGCTGGAGACGAAATCCGACAGATCCGAGTTCTGGCGGTCCCTTCTGTTGACTTGTTTAGGGCTGTTGCATACTTGAGTTGTACAAAGAATGAATGAAAACAGTAAATAACAGACAGATATCAGCCTTTAGTATACATAATCCCTGGATTAATGTCTTTCAAAGTCAGAATACATACAGTTTTAATATTATATAGTACTGGTACAACATACACAGTACTATATTACAATATGATGTAATACCGCATTTACTTTAAAACGCAACATATGCTGCTTGCTTACTATCTACCATTGACTGTATGACATGTAGTATCCAGTATACAACCTAATATACAATGCAATATCTCGTATGTAGTGTGTAATTAATCTGCAGACATTAGCATGCCATATGCAATTTCGAGTGTACATATATATATATATATGTATATATATGTGTATATGTACATACATGCACCGATTATCGTTACGATCATTGTCATGTCATGTTCTGATACAGCATGTTATATCATGTCATGTTACATATTTCCTATAACGTGTTATGATGTGGTGAAATGCATTCTGTTCGATTACAATTTAATGTGTGATGTCATGTTGTCAATTTATTACATCCGCATTCTGTTGTATCATAAAATATTGCACTGTACTGTTGCAGTATCTACTGTCCATTTCATTACTTTCTATTCTGCTTGATTCTGTGACATTCTACAATGTGCAATATGTCATTTCGTATCGTTCAGTATTCTATATGTACATACACGCGTGTCCAATATGTGTGTATCTGTATACATATGTGTATGCATATATAGAGTATATCCTATATCATATCCCCTAGGAACACATAGTGCATAACACATATCAATACTCTCTAATATATCGTATGTAATGCATGCCAAGGAAAGTATGGCTTACCATTTACAGTATATGATACAAGAATGCAACAAAACACAATATCGCATAGAGTGTGTGCATATTTGGCACAAAAGGTTCTTACATAAACTACAGAATCCGTGATACATAATTTTTAGTAGAAGCAGTATGTGTCTACATGCATCAGTATTTGTATGCATCTATATATGTATCTATATATATATATATATCTGTGTATGTATGTATGTATGTATGCATGTATGTATGTGTCCATACATACATATACACGTATACATACATGCATACATACATACATATACATGTGTATATATATATATATATATACATGTTGCATGTATACAAATGTAAAAATATACATGTATATATATATATATACATATATATATATATATTGTTCGTGCTTTTACTTGATTGATTGATCGATTGACTGATGGTGTGTGCATACAAGACAAATATGTGGTGGCAAATTTTCCAAAGCCCCCGCAGATCTCTCCGAGGCTCCATGGTTTGTCAGACGTGTGGCCTGGACAGAGACTGTCCCGGACACTTGGGGACGAGTCCTCGGATCCTTATACCTTCAAGGGTTTCAAGTTTAGGTTCAGGGCTGGTGGGGGGAATCTTGGTATGGCCCGGCAGCATCGTGTGTTTCGCGCATGATGAGCATTGATGAACTTTGTTTTCAGTTTGAGAGCACATGCACGCACTGGGCTGAGATTGCGCTGGCAGGGCCACAACCCTCATGGTTGAGAGATGTTTGGATTCAGGGCTGCATGGGGCTCTATGTCGCCGAGGCATATCCAGTTGGCTGCTCCGCTGGGGCCTTACGCTGCTGATGAAGCATGTTCTCAAGATCCATGCCAACATGTTGTCTGAAGGGCCTCGTAGGAAGCCTGTTGCCAAATGCCTGGATCATCCCAGTGCTTTGCCAGGTTGTTCAACCCTTTCATGATGAACAACCTGCTGCAGCTGTTACGTCAGCCTGGAGCCCATCATGATGCAGGGGGTCGTTACGCGAGCCATCCGTGTCCGTACTTCTCGTTCGCTTTGCCTCATGCCGTCCCACTCTTCCGTCTTGGGCTCCTGCGGTCCTGTGTCCTGCGCTCTCGCGATGCTTGTTTCTGGCACTTGATAACAGGTGACACTCTGATGCGCACTTAGACCAGAGCACAGAGATTCCCGACTGAAGCTCAAAAGTCCTTCAAAACAGGTATTGAGTGGGTGGCCTTTGTGTGGCACAGTGAAACAAGCCTGTGCACTTCTTGAAATTCTATCGTGCATTTACTTCGACTGCCAAGGACGTGCCACAAGTGCCACAAGTTCAAGTGCAGGGAGGCCTGGCAGAGTGAGAGTGCGCACCTGTCTCGCCAGTGGCATTCGCCTGCTCTCGCGTGCCTCTTGAAAGTACGTAAGGCGATACTGGTAACTAGTATCAGTAGCACATGAGGAGCAGCAGGAGGGCCGGGGCACAACAGCTCCCGGAGTCCCTGCCACAGCAACAGCAAACACAACCGACAACCAACACCCGTTCAACAACCAACAACCAACACGGACCAACATCAACACCAACAACACCAGCACCACCGCCACCACCGCCACCCACCACCACCACCACCACCACCATCATCATCACCATCATCCTCATCGTCATCGTCATCATCATCATCCTCATCCTCATCCTCATCCTCATCCTCATCATCATCAGCAGCAACAAAACAACAGCAGCAACAGCAACAGCAGCAACAGCAACAGGAATAACAACAATAGCAACAACATCAGCAGCAACAGCGACAGCAGCAACAATGACGACGACGACAACAACACCCATAACAACTACCAACCATGCCATAGCCACACCCACAACAACAACAACGACAACAACAACAGCCAACAACGACAACACCAACCACAACCACAACCACAACGCCAACGCCAACGCCAACGACAACAGCAGGAGCGGCGGCGGCGGCAGCAGCGGCAGCCGCACCAGCACCAGCAGCAGCACCAGCACCACCAACAGCAAGAACATCGACACAACGACTCCTGCCCCGGTCTGTCGTCATCTTTGCTGCTGCTGCTGCTGCTGCCGCCGCGGCTGCTGCTGCTGCTGCTGCTGCTGGTGCTGCTGCTGCTGCTGCTGCTGCTGCTGCTGCTGTTGTTTCGTGGGCACTGCCGTTCTGCCTATGGCCAGGCGGTCACAGATGCCTTTGCCCCGGCCTCAAATACACCTGCGAGTAGCTGTACTGTAGTTTGGACTATGTCTACAGGCGATTTCCTCAACTTCCGGCGATGCCCGATGGCTCCGGCAATAATGATACAATGATACTCGCAACAGTAATCACGATCTTTGCGATTACGATTGAAACTGGTGGCACGCGACGCAGCCTTCGGCTTTGCAGCATGTTTGCTTTCAGTGCAGTTCAACTAGAACAGCCAGAAAAGCCGCAAGAAACATGTCCAACCCAGCCATGAGCCAGCTTGCGCAAAGATTGAATCTGGGTCAGGTGCGCCAGCTGGAACAACTCTCTCCCGGCGAGATCCCGGAACCGAGGTACCAAGCAGCTTCCAAGCGCCGCACTCAGTTGGGGTATAGGAGCCGCAATAGTTTGCAACCTCAGTTCGCTTAGGAGGATCCTGGTTAGATGTACAGGACCACAATGCAAGAAGCCCGAAAGCTCTTTCTTCGGTCCTATGCGGCCCTAGATTCACCTGTGGCCGCTTAGCCTTACTGTCAACCCTGAATCCCTAAACGCTTATTGGTACTGCAAACGAAAAGCCCAAGGCGCACAGGCCATGGAAACACGAAATTCGAAGCCCCTAGATTCTACCCTAGATCCTCAACGCTGACACCCCCAAAACTTCGGAAGACGGGAACCCTAATACACTAAGCCCTGAACCCTTGGGGCCCTAAACTTGAACAGCATAACCAAACTTGCTTCCAAAAGCCTAGGCCTTTCAACCCAAACTTACGGCCCTGACCCTAGGCCGAAGCACCCTTGAGCTGGAGCCCCGAAAGGCCCGAAGGCCTTTTTCCGTTTTCTTCCAAAACCACAAAAATTATCTCAGGCCGGGGCTTCTCTCCGAGATCAGCCCAGATCCCGCGGACATCGTGTTCCGGGTGGAGGAGATCACCAGAGACGGTGGGGCTGGGTTTAAGGGCTGTGGGATGAAATTTAAATGTTTTCGGGTTCGTGCCCGGAGTTCTTTGGAAAGTACCAGACAAGCGACATCTGGGTGGTGTGTATTTTTAGGTTTAGGATGTCTTCGTCCATCCAGCGCTCATCCCGTTGGCTACTAAGGCTTAGTTTAGTGTTCAGGGTTGCCTAGGTAGACTTGATGGCAGCCAGGTACCACGACGACCAGGGAGGTGAGGAAAGCACAAGACCTCAAGCAGACGAAGCAGGCGGGCCAGTGTGCAAACCCTAGCCCCTGACGCCGGCCACCCGAAAGCCGGAAAATCCTCAAACCCGCTCACCCTTAGCCCTAAGCTCCGAAGCCCTGCAGGCAGCAGAAAATCTGGTAGCCGCCCTTGATGCCAAAAGAGCAGAGCAGGACCCCACTTTGCTCAGGGATAAGGGCTTTAGGGTCTAGCTTCTGATAGGTTAGGCAGGATGTACGCACAGATTTGAGGTTCAGAGTCTTAGGGCGGAGCAACGCGCCATGATTTGATTCCATTACGTGCCGTCGATCATGAATGTTGCCCTTATGGTTGCGATTTGGATGATCCCGATAGCTGTAGTTATGACTACTGTCACAGTCGCTTAGTTTCATTACTCTAAATTCTCAGTCCTCATGACAAGCACTTACCTTTATGAGTCAATCGCGACTCTCGATCGAAGCCAAAGAGACCGCAGCACTAGGATGCTGCCGCAGCCGCTGCACGTGCTGGTCAGAGCAAGGGCGCTCACGGCCCCCAGGCTCCGGAGAGAAATGGTCGCGCTTACTACGGACTACGGATTTGGGTGTTGGTGTGAGACATCAACGCATCAGGGCGGGAGGGGAACGGACAGATGGTGTCAGAGTCATGATGTGGCCTTGTTTTTCATTCTTGGCAACAACCACGGCGACAACTTGTAGTCGACGGGATAACATCAAAGATCACTCCAAGCTCCGAACAACGAAGCTCCCGTTTGCGAATGTTCCGCGATGGTGCTGATGAACAATGTGGTGCTGCGCAGGATGACTCAGGTGATGACGACCATGACGGAAATGATCACGTTTATTTTCTGGTGATAGTGACGACGGCGATGATGATCACGCTGGTGGCAGTGAGGAGTGTTGGGGTAGTGTGATGGCAACGACGGCCGTTGGTGATGATGATGATGATGGTGGTGATGATGATGATGATGATGACGACGATCATGATGGTCGTGCGTGTTTCTATTTGTCTTCTGTTGTGAGTGTTGCCAGGTATTGGTTTAATTATGATGGTCCGTAGTTCTGACTCTAGTTTGTTCCTGCAGCTGTGATTACTATTGCTATTCCGGCCTTGGTCGCCTTCATCACCACCGGTCGTCATCCCTACCATAGTAGGCGTCAGTTTTCCCCATCGTCATCAGCAAACCTGGTATTTACAGCAGTGTCTGCGGGCACAGTATGTCAAAGGACACAAGGGTTATAAAAGAGTATATATATTTAATGGCTGCCGCCA
>CAJNDV010004446.1:0-33576 GCA_905221635.1 Symbiodinium sp. CCMP2456 | reverse complement strand
CTACTAGTAGTACTAGTGCTACTAGTAGTAGTAGTAGTAGTAGTAGAAGCAGTTGTGGAAGCAGCCGCAAGGAATACTGCTACGACGACAACGGCGACTACTGCTACCAAAACCACCAAAACCACAAGCTCCAGCACCACCAGCACCAACACCACTACTACTTCTACTGGGACCACGACTACGGCTACGACGACGACTACTCCTGCTACTCCCGCTCCTGCTTCCAGTCCTGCTGCTTCGATCGCTACTACGATCACCGGCGGATTGATGACGAAGGCTATGGAGACGAAGGAAACGATGATGAAAGCAACGGTGATGGTGACGGTGGCTGTGCCGGTTGTGATTATGATGATGAAGATAGATGGTAGATGAGACATGAAGATGAGGCTTGCTGCTGCTACTGTAATGCCTTCTACTAACACGCCTTTCTCTCCAGCAACGCGTGCTGATTCTGATGTCAGCGCTTTGCCCCATTTGCCACTGGCCTGTCTTGCATCAGCTGACACTCCATACTAAGGAATGAAGATGATGGGGAAGCGTCACTTCCCCAGACATTTCATACCAGTAGCAGTAGCCGTGCTACTCAGTAGCATGTAGCCGGCCGGAGCGCAGGGGGACATCCTGGTTGAAGCAGGATTAAATCGAAAGGCTGCACTGCTTTTCTTTCTTTTGCTCCTTCATCGCTTCCAAGCCTTCCTAAAACCAAAGGCACCTGTTCCGGGACTGAGGCGTGAACTTTGCCGCTCGGTCCGTCATATCGCCCGACCCGAACATCGAGCCTTCAGAGTGCAAGCCTGAGTATACTCAGGGCTTATCGTGGCTTTGGGCCTTGTCGGCTTCCAGCAGACGCGACCAAAGAAGACGAAGGCATCATGTTTGCTTCCAAAGAGCTGTCAAAGCCTGAACACCCCGGCCAGGATCGGTGTGCCAGTCGAGATTGCTTCGAACCTCTACTACCCAGAGGTCGAACGAGATCAGATCAGGGTTGAGTGAATTCAGAGGAGAAGGGAAGGGGCCGGACTTGAAGTAGGGGGGTGCCTGTCGTTGGAGACATCGCCAAAGATGGGAGTGGGCTCGCATTAAGAAGAAGTGGCTGTGTCTTTGCCTGCTTGCCATCGCGTACGAGAGGAAGTGCGAGGGTCTTGGGATACGGGGCTCACCTATGAACAGCATAAGACCCCAATGCAGTCCAAGGGTAGGGTTCAGTCCTTCTTAGCATAATTACAAACAGTATTACCAAAAGAATTTCCTAATAGCTCTCTCTCTCTCTCTATATATATATATATATATATAGATAGATATACCAGACATACCAAAACAACCCAAGATCCAATGATCGAGACCCCAGTAGAATAAGGTTTAGTTGCACTGAAGCAGAAACCCACAAGGCCTAGGGCCTGACCGTTTTCTGCTTGTTACTTGCGGGCACCGCCCTTCGTCATCCTAGCTGCCGCAAGAGCTCCGGGTTCCGAAGTGTTGTTGTTTTGTAGGGGAGGGTGGAGAGGGGTTGCTAAAATGGTGAGGTATTTAGTTTGAAGTGTTGGGCTTCTGCTACTTGGGCTGAAGGCAAGCATGGCACAATGTGGTGACCCGTCTGGTTGTTGTTCAGGAGGTGACATCATGAAGCTGGGACGAGGGTATCTCGCTTTGCTTTCGCTTGGCGAGGTTGTCACCCCGTTCAATGTCGAGTGGCTGCGCAGCCTAGTACTGCGTGGCAACGTATATCCAGGAGCCTTCGAGGCCAGGCTCGTACTCAATACCCTAAACCCTAAACCCTAAACCCCTAAACCCTAAACCCTAATAATTACTTATATCATCTTGGGGGTTCCTTATTATTACTATTATTATAGTATAGTGGGGCTCAAGTCTGTTATGGCCCATGACAGTATGATAGTATCATTATGGTCTATTGAAATGTAGTCGATTATGGCCTATTGTGGCATATTCTGCTAGATTCTAAAGAGCACTGTATGTGAACTGTGGAACCCAGCCGTCTGTTTGCAGGTACACATACCCAAGGGCGATGGCAGCAAGATCATTCAGAGCTTGCAGAACAAATCGGAGGCCGCGCACATGCATTGGCGATGAACAAGCGCTTCTACCGGTACTTCTTGAAGTACATGGGTAGTTCTCTAAATTTGGGTCCCTTTTGGGGTCCCCATTATAGTACGGCTCCCTTATAAAAAGGACCCCAAAATTAAGAGAACTACTCACATAATTACTGTAAAAGCTGTCATGTGCATCTGCCGCAGATTTCGGTAGGTCGGACATGACTTTGGACACGAGCACGTGAGGGAAGCGTCAGAAGCGCTAAGGGTATATGTAGGCCTGACAACAGCGGGCCGGCGCTCCTTTTTCTGCGCTACGCAAAGTAACGCCGAGTATCCGGAGGTCCGACAGCCGTATCACCTAGAGAAGTCTCTCAGAGCTCGCCTTTGTCAATATATATATATATATATGTATGTAAATATATATATATATATATCCAAAGACCGGCTTGTCCTGGTTGTGGAGGAAGACAGGAAATCCCTTGCCAAGCAGCTTCTCTCGGAACTCAAGCCGGAGCCTTTGCTCAGTTCTCCACAGGGTCGGTGGGAGTCGCACAGGCTCCAGGACTCTGGCATTTAAGGGGTTTCCAAGAATAGGGGACCCCAAGATGGTACCCTAAACAATAGGATCCTTATTCTAAGGACCTCAAAAATAAGGTACCCCTAATTCTCGGAAACTCCCATTTCGGACCCAACCAAACCTTCAGTGTGATCATCAGAGGTTTCTTCGAGGTTGAGTCCACATGCACAGCTCGCGCGACCTGCACAAAGGTCGGGCAAGCCGCCTTATACGGTGTTCCGCCACTTGATGGATGGTCCAACGCTGAGCTCAAGTCGTCACCATCACAGACTAAACGACTTCGGGAAGTGGCTGCCTCCTACTGTTAACCCTCATTTTCTAAGAAATAAGCTCTGCGGCCTCCAAATCGTGGGGAGGCCAGTACCCCTGCGACACTCTCCGGACTGGGCCGCATTGTGGCACCAGCGAAAAAGCCCTAGATGCGCCTCAAAGCCCAGGAGACCCACTCCTCGTCAATCGCCAGCCAACTTTGCACAAGTCCTCGGCTCACGGGGATGCACAGCAGAACTTGCAGTTTTTCAGAGTGTCACGGGATGTCACGGGTTTTTAAGGTGTAGGGCTTTGGAGCAAAATCTCACATGGGCGCTGCCTTGTCTTCGTTCAGAAGTTCAGTTTTGGCTGAGGCCTGGCATCATGGCCCACACTGCCAAGGCTTGGCCGTTGTGTTCTTGAAGTGCTACGACTTACTTATTGCTGGAAGGATCACAGGTTACGTACGAGGGCCTCCCAGATTTATCGTAACAGTAACGGAAAGGCCTCTTGGATTCTGAAAAACGGGTGCCACCCTTGTTGCAATTAAGCTGAATCGCGGCTTTCTTGAGCAGGTCTTGAAGAGGGAAGCGACCATCCGTCTTCACTACGCGCTGGACCTAACTTTCAGACAGATTCGTGCAGGAATGCGGCCTTGAGCTAAAAGGTTTCATGGGCCCAGCCGACTGGATGGTACTTGTATCAAGCATGTGCCAGCGCAAACCGTGAGCCGGCACTCAAGCGCTGCCTGATTCATGGCCGGGCCGGAGGTAAACTGCAATACTTACAATGCGGACTTCGATGGAGATGAGATGAACTTGCATGCACCACAGGACATCACGGCACAACCGGTAAGAGCTGGGTGCACATGATAGGACAGTCAAAACCTCCTTGAGGACCCCATCAGCCGGATGGAAGCTTTGGCCATTGCGAAAGCGGACCAGCAGTGCGCGGAGAAGCTTCGAAGAAGCTGCCTCTTAAGTTTTGAGTTTTGAATGGGGCAAGAGCAGACCTGTACCATGCACAGCTACGAGGTACTTGGTACCAACCTCCGGAAAGCCTTTGCGGGGCCTGATTCAGGCTGGCATGAATGCTGCGTCTGGGGACTGTGGGCTGCGGAAGGGCTGCTGCCAAGCCGTCGGCATGTAGTCCTGCTTGGCCACTATAGGACGTAATTCAGAGCAACAAAGGCGGGTCTTGACTGGATGCTACATGCTGCATGTTGAATGCCGCATTTGGGGGCCTCGAGGCCGTCAGTTTGAGAACGGGCTCTTCCTCCAATTTGCATCTTTGAGCCAGGACCATGTCATCGCGGGCACGATGCTGACCAAGAGAGACAGCCTCTTGAATTGAAGGGCTAAGCCTAGAGAGTGGTGCAGGATGTGCGGTGTCATGCACGCTGCAATAGGTCACTCTAGGTCGAGGTGATGCGAAGCTAAATTAGGGCTTGATGTTCCCTTGCCCTACAGCCTCCCATGGATCATGCCAAAGGCCTCTCCCCGAGCTTTTCCTGGACCATATAAGCTACCTGAGGCTTTTACACCAAGACGGAGGCGCTCTTTCGAGTGAACCTTCTCATGGTGTGTCTTGGTGCAGGGGTGTGCGTCCGTAGCCAGTCATGATCTAGTATAGTGATAGCATCAGTAAGTCTTCTCATTCGTTGATATGAAGGCAGCTTCATGCCATGACTATGCTATTTCCATCACGGCTTTGGATACTTCGAGCAAAGTTTCAGGCATCCCGTGCTCCAGTTCCAGCTCAGCTTCTGTGGATTCGGGGTCCATGGACCGGGGATCCGAGCGCGGAATACGTCAGACGTGCGTCGCTGCCAGGTCTGTTTGCTTCTCTACGCTGGCCTCAGGCATGCGCAGAGCCCTCAGAACGAAAGAACCGTGTTCCATTCTAGCGCTCAGAATGTCCTACTCTGTCATGTCAGCGGCCTCTCTAACCCACCCCACACCATGTGCTTTGACCCCAACACCCGAAAAAAAAAAAAAACTGATCCCTGAACCCAATTTGTTCAGGCTCGAGGCCTCATCCAAGCCAACAGCCATGTCATTTCTGCTCGGCCCCCGGATGTTGCAGGGAACTAGTTGAATTGCTTGGGGGAGCGTAGAACTGCGAGACAGACTGCAGCTCAGCATTTGCAGTTCATGAAGCTGCTGTCGTCACTCAGGACCCTGCGCCCCAAGGCACAGCAAGCATCGCATGAGTTCTTGGGGTAAGTTCGCGACCATCCTAGTCTGGAGCTTCATGCAATGCTGCAAGCACGGCCCCCTCATGGGGTTTCCTGCTGCAGGCCCGCAAAACGCAGGCCGCCCCAGAGGACCGGAGCCTCCACGTCGTCTCCCATTAGCGATATCTCCTTCCAATAACTTGCAAATGGAGTACATGAGTCCCTGGATTGCTTGTAGCTACTGTCCATTGGTCCACACCCATCTGACAGCGATGCCGACTCTGCCACCCCCACTGGCTCTGTGGGTGCCCGAAAACATGACCTAAGAAGTTCACAAGTGCAAGTATCAACCGCAACGGCAGGCGAGAACACAAGTGCACAAGTGCTATCTCTGATTTGTGCAACTGTCCATGTGATGCCGTGATGTGAAGTTCTCTCATAGTGCCTGTCTGCATGCCATACATGGGCTGGGCCCCGTATGAATCCTCTGACTGGCCTCTGCAACATTCTGCAACGGTCCTGATCGCTAGCGCCCATAAGGAACCCCTTACCATTCAGCAAGACCTGGCTTGAAAAAGAACGGCAACACACAGCCCAGGCTTGTGAGGTTGAATCAAGGAATTCGAATCCGGCTTCGCATGCGTCTGCTGATGATAATTTGGGAATCCTGAGCTTCTGTTGCCCAGAGGTGCAGAAACCCCGAAATCTGTAGCCATCCACATCTCCGGCAGGAGAGTGTGCAGGACGCCGCAAAGAAGTTCAAGGCCAGGACACAGGGAGAGCTTGTAGATTCCGGCCCGCTCCCGCCGTCCGCTGGGGAGGCCGAATTCAGTGTAAAATCCAACTTTGCGGGCCTCCTGCTTGGTGAATCGAACTCCCACCAGAGTGCCTTCAGATTCTCGAGTACTTTGGTGTGGGAACCTTCCCTCAACCCTAAACCCTAAACTCTTCGACTCATAGAAGCTTCGAAGACGTCGCATCAGGGACACACGAATTCGGCTCCTCGCGGTTTCGTATACGTATTATCGAGATCGCTCCGTCGTAAGAAGCTTAGATGGTTTATATGATTTGGGGTGCGACTTCTCTCCGAGCACTTGCACTTCCACCTCCCCGAAATCATGAGTCTGGTCGCCACAGTCTCGTGCATGTCTGCAAGTTGAAGTCATGCTTCCACCACAGTGCAGTAGGCATTCTGGGCCCGGGGAGTGTGCTCCTGCAATGGCTGTTGGATACATGTAGGGACCTACAATACCGGGTTTGGTCTGCAAGGTGCCCCGTCTCTTGGGTTATCTTGGGATTTGCGCTGCATATCTCTGCATATTATTCCCGGTGTACAGGGTCTTCGAAATCGTGGTCACGAGGATCGGCCGTGGCTGAGCCCGAGTGTGCAGATGAACGTGCAGTCCTCGGCCCTGCTGTGTCTGGCTTCTTCTCAAGGAATTTGGAGACGAAGCTACCCGAGTCGGGATCCATAGTCACCGGTGCCGAGTTTTCGATATGGTGATCGAAGTTGAGTTCATTCACAAAATCCCAGCCCACTCCAGACGCGCAGTGCCGAAGTGGAAGCAAGGATGCCGCCACAGGATGTGAGAAACCCTGCAATCGGTTCGCAATCAACCTGCGGAGAGAAGTCAGGCCCAGAAGTTTAAGGTGGAGCTGGACCCGCCTGCTGTGCCAGGGTCTCAGTAACCTTTGAGTCTGCAAGAAACAGCCAATCTGACCCTAAACCCCAAATTCCGGCCGGCTACCACTGTAGGAAGATGCCCGATTTGAGGCTTCGTCCCCGGCCGCTTTGGTCCGGAAAGCAGGCACGGCCCCCTTGTCAATGTGAACTCAGACGCCTTTGCAAAGAAACGAGGTCTTGAGCATGCTGCTGAAGCATCTCATCAAGGTCTGCTCCGAAGGGAAGGACTCCACCGCAGGGGAGGGTTGCTGTGGTCATATCTCCCCCGAGAAATGACCGATGCTGAAATTGAAAAGCCCATCTGCACATACAAAGTCTTACTCCGAAAGTCGCCGTGCTCCGGCTCAGGAGGCAGATACATCCAAGGGGGTCAACTTGGACGGGAAGAGCAAGACGCAGGGCCCTCTTTTGCCGGTTTTGCCCCAAGCATCAAAGCAGTTTGTGGTCGGCCCTGCTCAGGCCCGGTGATATCTGGAATGGAAGGTTAGACGGGGACAAGGAGGAGGCTCGATCAGATACTTCCAATGTAATGTGGAAAATTCCCGCGCGACTGAAGCCTGCTCAAAGCAGAACCTTCGACACAGTCGTGAATGTACGGCACCTTGCAAACCCCACCCCATCCCAACCCTACCTGCATCCGGTTACAGGCCACAGTGACTTTTCGCGGATCCGATCTCCTGCAGGGAGTCGGGGAACTTGGATTGGCAAGCACGTGAATTTGCTCCCGACCATGTAGGGCGAGGGTGGCGGGTGCAAAGCAGTCCAATGTGTTGTTGACTATTCCATGTTCCTGGTTCGGGTAGCTTTGTGAAGCGCCTTTGGCGCTTGTGGCTGAATGCATGCATGCATTCCTATTCGCCCGCAGGCAGTGAGATATGATACATCGGCGAGTTGCAGAAATGAGGTTGATTTATGTTGATCCATGCTTGTGCTTTCGCACGGGTATACGAACGAATGCGTCTGTCAGGTGAATGTATACCGAGTCGAGATAGTCCTATGTGCCATCATTTCGGATCCAGTCCGATGTAGAGCCGCGGCGTGTGCGGCATGATGTTGCGCCTATGCGGCTACACATGTGTCGGCATGCGTCTGCTTGCAACTCACTGTATGTATGTTTATATACATACAATATATATATATATATACATATAATATATATACATATAATATATATATATATATATACATACACATACACGTAGTTCTATGTTTATACGAATGGCAGGACCCCCTATAGAAAAGCTTCACGTCCTCTCTCAGGTCCTGGACAAGGCATCTTTCGGCCGGGGCTCTCAGACAAAACTCATGAAGAGGGCCTTCTCTGACATGGTTTAGGGTTTAGGGTTTAGGGTTTAGGGTTTAGGTTTCCAAAGTATATTACTCGTACAACAAGAAACGGATTAGATATAGATATACTGTACTTGGATATAGTACGTAAAGTATATAATCTGCTTACCCAGGTGCCGAGACGGCCGGAATCACGCCTACCTGGCTGAATTCGGAACGAGGGATGGCCCTAAATGACATAAAAAAATGTATGCAGGGGGAAATGCCTTCGTTGCCTTGCGTGGTGAGCGCATCAGGAAGGGTTTGAACAGCTGGCCAGAGTGTTCATGGCCAGCGGAACAACGCCCCTTATGGTACGATTCATAGGAATCTCCTCTGCAGTGGCAGGCACATGTGCTTCGAGCTCATGGGTGGCCGACTTGTCAGTACCCCTGCCGTGTATTCGCAGAGGACCCCCTTTTGAGGCTCCTGGCAGTAGAATACGCCTATGATTGCAGGTTTTAGGGTCTAGGATCGAGTCGCGGGTTGCGGGTGGGGGGGTGTCTAAGGGTTTTTCAAATGGGGTTGGGGCTGAGGGTTGGGGAGCAGAGTGAAGCTTCCAGCATGCACTCGTTTGCAAAAAAGCTTCAGTTTTCTCGGCTTGTGGAGTCTATCAGCGACAGCTTTCCTTGATCTCGGGAGTTTCCGGATTCGAGCCTAGAAGCTGTATTATCTCAAGAGAACCCTAAACCCCTAAACCCTAAACCCTAAACCCACTCCCACGATTGCATGGTGTCCATCGAACTCCTCTGCACTGCCAGGTCTCTGGCTTTCCGGGATCGCCAGGCCCAGAGCTGGGAGATGAACCTGGCGGCGATCGGTTTAGGGTATAGGATACAGGGTACAGGGTGTAGGGTATAGGGTACAGGGTTTAGTTTTTAAGGTAACCCTAAACCTTAAGACCTACACCCTAAACCGAGAACCTAAACCCAAGACCTGTGAGGCTTTTCACTCTGCTGTTGCAGATGCGGGGCTTCACGTGCGCCTACGAAGACCTGGTCCTCAGTCGGGTTCTCAGAGCTGTCGGTGAGTTAGTCAGTTACAAACAAGCCAAAGGCAGATGATTTCATTTGAGTGAGTTTCGTGCTTAATTACGAGCGAAAAGAAATTAGTAATTAGAGAGCCATATAGCAGTCTGCCACATTCTGTACTCGCTAGGACCGGAAATCGACGAGAAGAGGACCGGAAAGTCAAGCTCTGGCTGCTATTCGCCTGGTGCACAAAGCTATTTGCTTGGTTCGCAGTCTCGCGAGAGAGCACGCGATGGGAGATTTCGACTGGGTGTCCAATGCGTCGGTTTGCAGAGGACGGAGCTGGTCAAGGGAGCGCTCGGTGCTTGGAGTGCTCAAAGCTTGCAGGTAAAGCAACAGTCAGCAGCTTTCAAGGCGGTTGGCCGCAAAGGAGGTGGCTGAACAGTGGCAAGCCTGACAAGTCTTGAAAGTTACCGTCCATCAGCACGGCAACCAGCTGCATTTTGAATAGCAGCACACGCAAGCAGCCATTCACCCAGGCACCGAACCGTCCTCATTCGGTATGAAGCAGCGCCGTTTGACGATCCAGTATAGAATCACAGTGCCATGATGGACGTTTGTTCTAAGAAATTGCCAGGATCCACAAGCATGGTGCAGGCGAAGAGCTGCGCTGCGCCTAGCGAGACTTGAAAGATGAGAGTGTGAGTTTGTCACTCTATATATATGTATATATATATATATATTTATGTATCAATGTGTACACAGCTTATACACATATATATATATATATATTCACATTTACGTCCGAACATGCATACAGTAGAGCGGAGGCGTAGAAAGCCCGTCTTTTGCAGAACACTGCGGTGCTGTCCGGCGAGTGCCAATGCCTTCGCAAGGGCAGCGAACCCCACGCCAAGCGCACTTTCAAAGGCATCCAAGCATCTGCCCGGACCCCAGCAAGGTACTTTTCTGTCTGTGCACACTGCGCAAGTACACGGGTTGTTCTGATTCTGAATACATTCCCGCTTCAGGCTCAAGGTCCTGGTTTTCGGGCTAGTGAACCTGTACCAGACTAGTTCACTGGGTGCCTCCGAGAGCTCCACTAGTTCACAACATGCCCTGCTTGACGTAGTTTGCAAGGTTTCAGCAGAAGGAGACCGTGGAGCACTTTGAGGGCTTGATCATTGGCCCGAGCCTTGGCTTTTCGGGTGTGGGAGAAGGCAAAAGCTCCTGCTGAGGGACATAAACCCGAATTCCCTCCACGCTGGCAGACTGCCTGCATCGTGTCCATCACGTGTAGGCAAGATGAAGGAGTTCTGGTCCGGCATGATCAACAAGTGGAAGCCTCGGCTCCCACCGCCGTGTGTTGCGTGGAATGCCCTCAGAACCAAGTTGTCGGTTCTGACGAAGGCTCTCCACAGGCATTTGCTTGATCCACGAGCTTGCACCCATCTTTGAAGTTTATATATTCGACCAGAACCCGGCACCGTAAAGCCCGCATTCAACAACCCTAGAGCCCAGAGCCCTGAAGCCCTCAACATCCCACAACAGCCCCGAGGTGCATTCCCATTGGCCAGCGGCTCCCTGTTCCCCGGAACTGCTTTGCAGCGGAAGTCTCAGCCTCTCTGCGCCTTTCTCTACTATAGTGGCCTGAATCATTGCCTATATTATTCTGTGGGGATTCCTTGTTATAATTTAAGCATAACATACCCCAAAACCCTAAGGCCCCCCTATATTAGATAGACCTAGGATCTGATTACACAGTCCCATCCCCAGCTTCAATCTTGCAGATTTAGAATGTATAATAGGGAGTGCAGGGCTTGCAGAGCTTGAGGGTTGAGTTGCAAGCCAACTTTGCAGTGCCATGAGAGCAGAACAGGAGGCTTCCCTGTATGCCCAACAGCCCCAAAGTGCACCCTCAAAGCCTTAAAGCTGGCCGAGTCCATGGTGCAGACGGGAGCCAAAGGGTCCAAAGTCAATCAGCCGGGGGCCGAGCCGTTGTTCTGAATCTTCCCTGCCATGCGAACGCTTCAACAACTAGGATGCTGCTTTCAGGGCCGCTTTTGAGTGCAAATGTTCCTTCAAAGGGAAGCATTGATTAAGAAACATCGTGTCAACTTGTGTCAGGCAGAGTCATCCGAATCCTCGGCTGGTTTCAGAGTAGAATGAGTGGGCAAACCGCAGCTCTAGTGGTTTGCTGAGGTCGCAAGTCAGCTGCTGCTTGGGACAGCAGGACGCCAGCACCACCAAATCTCCTTCGAACATCCTGACATCCGAGAACCTGAAGTTCAACTCGTTGAACTTACTAAACTGCGGTTTCCAGAGGAGCTGGAGGGTCGCCTTCCACCCTTGATGACGACGCAGAGGCTTGTCTTCCCAAATTGGGCATGGGCTGAGGGCGGGCAGTGTTTCTCGATGCTGCCACTGTCAATCATGCCTAGCACAACTGGCCAGGATGGCATTGTTGATGGTGCTGTTTTGACGATGCCTGGTATCGTGGTGCCAATGGTGAGGATGACCTTCCGGATGATGGTCGACACGATGTGATGATAGCATGGCATGACGCGCTGATGGCCAAGGCTGTGGTGATGAAGTTTGCCATCTATTGCCATGATTCTGATTCCTGCTACTTGCTGTCTACAGTTGCCTCGTGTCTGATCCTTAGACAACCTTCTGGCAGGTCCCTGCCGTGCTTTGCCGTGCGTGATCTCTCCAACCGAACCCGAGGCAAGAGCTTTATTTTTGCAAAATCTGGATGGTTGGGAAGGCAAGGACGAAGGTAAGTTGCCCACGATGCACCATGTCAGGCTACATCGCTGACCGATTCTTAACGGGCATCCGACCGCAGGCTGGCAAGACATGGCCACCACCTAGCCTTCTCTTCCTGTTTCATACGCGGCTTCGAGTACCTGGAAGGAATTCTTCTTCCACTGCATGGCCGGGCGAGAAGGTCTCGTGGACACGGCTGTGAAGACGTCACGCTCAGGCAAGTTCTTCAGCTTTACTTCGGGCTTCCAGTCTGGCCTCTTTAAATGTTTGGAATTGTTTGGATAATATATAATACGGTTTTTTGGCGCGGCTGTCCTTTGGCAGGCTACTTGCAGCGATGCCTCGTGAAGCATTTGGAGGCACTCAAGGTGCCTGGAACGGGTTTCTATGTAAGTCAGGGGGTACACACAGAGCCTCGCGGTGTGAAGACAAGTCTGCGCAGGTGAGCTATGATCATACCGTGCGCGACAGTGATGGCTCCGTTCTGCAGTTTCTCTACGGAGAGGATTGTTTGCCGCAGTGCAGTAGTGTGGCCCGAATGCCGATACAGCCTAAATCAATGGCAAGGACGGCGTCGATGTCACTCGCGCAACGTACCTTTTCAAGTTCGACGAGCTGCGGCCAGACACCCGACAGCGACTGCGCACTTAACTCTTGCATGGCATGGCGCTGCATCTTTGACGGCCTCGATGTTACTGTAGCACTCCCAGATCCTGGCAACGGCCATGTGCTTCGAGACAAGAAGCTCTGTCACTTGCAACCACGACTGCAAGGTCCAACTTCCACTTCTTCGCGCAACCTGCTGGGCTCCAAGCGAAGAAGTGAGGGCATTGGCAGCGCCTGAAGCTTGAATCTGTGGACGTCTGACAAGGTGAAAAGCAAACTACAGCAGATGAGCAGCCCCCCGAGCTTTGTTGCTTTCGAGTTGAGGGAACGACTCATCGGATTCCGGTCGGGTCATGGCGGAACCCATTCCAACCTCCGATACATTGCTGGTTGCGGCGAGCCCGAGACAGCAATCTATACTCAGGGCACCAGGACCGTCACAATCACATAGAACTGGAGGCAATTGTCTTGGCAACTTGGGCAGCATCGTGCGATGACTGCTATCAACCAGCGCGTAACTGAGGCCAAAGCAGCCAAGCTGTGGATATCCAGTATCTCGGCTACTTTGGGTTTAGGGTTAGGTGCAGGCTAACTTCGGTCGGAAGGGCATCAACCCTAAACCCTAAACCCTAACATGATTGCCGACGTTGCGGCCGCAGAGATTGCTGAGCCTCAGAGTCCGAGGTGTGCGCGCCTCTTCTTGGCCGCCAGACAGGCAGCCAAAGCGTGACACTCAGTTGGCTCTTGAAGTCGCACTATGTCATTTACTCGGTAGACAATGGCAGCGACGGGACTTGGACTATGCTGAAGACAACTCCGAGGATGGCAACCTCCCGAAGGCCCTCGAGGCAGTTTTGCGTCATCTGAATCGTCGACATGGTGACCTAGCTCAGCCGATTGCGAGGCTGTGGAGGCATTGCTGAAATTGCAGACGGAGTTAGACTCCTGCTCTTTGCTTTCCTTGCTGCGTGCTTAGATGAAGCTTCTTTGATTGTTGTTCGCAGATCCATTGAAAGCTGAGGAAGGCGCTGCGCAAGAAGCTGCGGAGCCACATCAAGAAGGGCACTGCCGCTGAGTGTGTGGGGACCTCGGGGCCCGGGTGCAAAGGCTTTAGGGATTAGGATTTAGGATTTAGGGTTTAGGGTTTAGGGTTTAGGGTTTAGGGCAGCCGGCCGCTTTGGTGAAATAGGGTCACAGACTCGCAGGCCGGCTGTTGAGAATATCCTTTGAAAGTTCCATGTGGGAGTTTCCGAAAATAGGGGACCCTAATATAGTACCCCGACATAGGCTACCCCTTCATTTTGGGAAACTCCCATGTCATGTTTACACCTGATGCGAACAGGACCGCCTATTCGATCCCATTTCTGCAGTGCAGGGGCACCCAGTGGCTTGCAGTTTGGCACGGACTGATGGCCCTAAACGCTAAACCCTAAACCGCAAACCGGAGTGGTAGACCTCCCACAAAGTGGTTCCAGACCTTTCAATTTCTAGCGGACGGAAAAAGTTGATCAAACAAAAGCCACCGAAGCATCGAACGGTTTGAGAAGAACAGGGCTCTTCGGTTTTGGGCTTGACATTGTCGAGAGACTCCTTTAACAGTAAACGGGGTACCTACCTGTCTACTTGCCTACTTGTACCTACTTAGGTATTGTATGGATGGATGGATGGATGTATGGATGTAAGTGGGTGTGTAAGTAGGTAGGTAAGTATGTATGTGCATACACACACATATCTATATATATATATAACATTCATGTGTATTACCAGAACTATATGTATATGCACACACATTTAAACTATCACATAGATGGGCACATCAAACAGAAATACAGGCTGCGTTATGCACGTAGGTTGTCATTTTTTGGGATCTGCTCCTTTGCAATACTCTTCACGTGTGCGCGTATGTACACAAATACTTTCCTGCAGTAGCTTACAGGTATCTGTCTGTACGTACAATATTACATATACAAGACAAAACTAGTCCGCACATAACACGGAGGAAGCAAGAGCCGCATACCGATAGCGTCCGATAGAGAGACTTGAAATGCCCAGGTGTAGGGAGTGTAGGGCTTGTGGCAGAGGTCGGTTGTTCCAGACTCTTGACCCCTGCGTCCAAGCAAGCTAAATCGGCAGAGGGGTCCCGTTTTCCACTACGAGTTTTTGTTTGTAGAATCACGGGAGCCCGAATGTAGCGGACTCTCATCACTGCGGCTTTCAACTCACAAGGTCCCTTTAGAATCTTAGAAGCCAGAACAGGGCTGTCGTTGCTCAAGCCTGGTTAGCACGGCCCTGTAGCCTACACTCAGGGAGCAATCTTGAACTCCCTTTTCACATGAGGCTGGGGCCTTCGCATTACTACGGAGCGACATCGGAGAAGCACGAGGAAGCCATCTCCTCAGTGATTTTCCCACTCGAAGCTTCATCATCTCTCCGTTCGGGATTAAGGGCTCTGGGAGACTTCAGAGGTTGAGGCTTGCAGGCTGCAGGATGCAGCTTGTAGATCCGCCAGATTCCGCAAGACTTCAGACTTCAGAGTTTCGCGGGCAGCTTGCCTTTGCCGCCTTTGCCTTACCTGCAAGAGCTTCCCAGTAACGTTTTCCTTTTGTCGTGTCCGGTGGCAAGGTGGACGACATTCAGCGCAACCTCGAGCAAACTCGAAATCGCTAGTACGACTGACCGCTTCGTCAGCTGCAATGTGCGTTGAGGGTGAACCGCAGCTGTCGCAGCATACGTATTGAGGCTCAAACGTAGGCAGCTTAAACACTACACGCCAAGACCCTGAAACCCAGGCCCTAAACCTTACATACAGCCTGAGCCCAGGCACTGCAGAAGTATCTCAAGCAGAGCACAGAGAGCGGGCAGATGACGAGCAAGGAGGTGCGCTGGCGCAGAAATGCTTACGGGGTTTTGTATTCCTGAGGTATAGTTTTACAAGTGGTTTTGACATCATATACCCCATGCAAAACTCCATTCTACTGGTTCAGGCTGTTACAGGCCCCTATACATCAGAACCACTAACAGATCCTTCAAGTTGCGCACAGAGTCTTCATTGACCAGTTGGGAGTGGTCATGATTGAGCCTGGCAGGCAAAGCACTTCGAGCGCGCAATGCATCTGAAGTTCCAGCGGGGCCCCGAGCATTCATCACCAGAATGTCTCACTTCCTGCGGTGGGTCAATGTCACAATCGGCATCAAGCTTCAAGCCTAAACCCTGTGGTACCTTTGATTGGGAGCCTGGCTTCTTGCCTCCCCTTGCTTTGCAACTTGCAATCGTAAGGCGCACGCTGGCCGAACCTGGCGAAGCGGTTGGTGTCATTGCAGCCCAAAGCATGGGCTAGCACCTCAATTCCTAGGTTCTTGTGACGGAGCTTGGCTTGGGTTACCATGTTCAGGATGCCACTTTCCTCATTGTGACAGCTTGGATGTAAAATCGGCTCCTTAGCAAGCGCCCAGATTCCTGAGCAGATCCTGTCTTCTGAGGAGAACCGAGCACCCAGATGACGCTCAACACCTTCCACTTGGCAGGACATGGAGGCAGTCGTTCGTTCGTTCTTATAAGACTCGCTCTAGCAGTTACAGTCAGCAATCAAGGGCCCAAGCGGATGGGACGCGTCTAAAAGAGCTGTGGGGGTCCTGGCAGCAAATACATGTGGTACTATCCCACGACAGAGAAAGTGCATGTGGACTCAAGCCTTCCTTCCCGGCCGCAGGTGCCAACGTGACTTTGGGAATCCCACGGCTTCGCGAGATCATCCAAACGGCCTCAAGGACTCAAAGCTGGGCCGGCACGGTGAGGGCTTTTGAGGATATACCCTCTTCATGCATCACGGGCTTATGAGGTCAGAGATTTGACGAATCAGCTCCGTGGCGAAAGTAAAGAGGCAGGAAGCACGGGCTACATCCTCTGCTAGGAGCTGCTCCACACCGCTGATGACTGTGCCTGTGCTGAGTGATTGCCTCAGCCTGCCTATGCAAGAGTCACAGCAGAGATAGCACTGAGTTCGGGCGAAGCTCTTGGTAGCTCATTGGGTGCAGCTCCGAGTTGTAGAACGTCACTTGAATACTAGTCTCGCTTCCTGCTTCAGTACATGTTTCAGCATTTCCAGGTGCGGGTCCCGACGGCAAGCCTGCGTCGCTCCAGCAGCGAATTGCCGAGACCCGAGCTACCCTGAGGAGCCTGTTGAACCCCTTCTTCAATTCAGCTTCACTTTCCCTGATGTACGGGCCTGGTTCGGGAAAACGTATCCTTTTTATGGTCCCCATGTACTTATTCCGTGGCGTACCCCAACACCCAGTTGTAATGAATGGGCTGGGGGTCAGCTCCGGAGTGTCCTCAGGCAGCTGCCCAAGCGCTGAAGCGACGATTCAGAAAGGCCAGCTCATTCTGGAGAGCACTTTTTGGGATCTGAGGTGGCAGTTGAAGGCTTGGTCCAACAATTCTGCAAGATCCTTCCTGTTATTGAAGCAAAGTTGCTGCGACTTGGTTTGCGAGGGCAGTTGGAACATGGGATGCCGACGGATGCGGATGCCAACTGGAAGTGTCTGTGGAATGCTCATTGAGTCAGCAAAAAATGGTGATTCGCGTGATTTGGGAATCTGGGGGATGAAGTCTTTGAGAATGACGGTGCGCGCGTGCCATTCCCAGAATGGGCCGAGCATCAGAAACATCAAGAGCCAATCCTAAAGACGAGTCCCTGTGGCCGACGGCGGCTTTCAAATCATGACCGGGCTATTAGTTTTGTCCATCAGAGTTTCACCCTTCACGGTCTTGCTGGGGGCTTTCATCAACACCCCTTAAAACTGTCGCGAGGGATTGGATTAAGACAGGGTGGGCATGTGCTAGAGAAGACGGCTCCGCAGATTTACGGTATGTTGATGTTGATATAGCAAGCCCAGTATGAGTGCCCGTCCCCTACGAAAAGGGAGTTAATTGCAAGCAGACCATGTCTCCTGTGCAGCGCTGGGCTGTCGCCAACACCGTGCAAGCGTTGTCTGATGTTTCAGTTTCGAGTTGCAGGTGACGGTGATGGACTGCGTGGCCAGATTGGTCCATGCCTTAAGCCTTTGCAGGCATCAACACATGGGCAACATGATTGAACAATTCTCACAAATCTGCATTGCATTGCACATACACTCACCATGAAAGAATACATCACAACACCAATAGCCACAGCAATAGTTATGCGTGCCAGCACTGATATGTATATATATATATATACATACATAATATGTGTATATATATATATATGTATTATACACATAGTATGCGTGTATCTAGATATAGATGGTTCACTTACACACACACACACCAGTGACCCCAATGTGTATGTATGAAGGGTGAATGTATGTATGTATACAGAGACAGACAGACAGACAGACAGACAGACAGATAGACAGATAGACAGATAGACAGATAGACAGATAGACAGATAGACAGATAGACAGACAGACACACACACAGACGACATGCGTAGTTCATACATGCATGCATGTGCATGCATACAGACATACACACATCCATACATGCATACTTCCTCCGCGCACACACGTACATACATGATTTACATTCAAACAAATACATATGTAGAGACAGACAGAGACGCGCATGGCTCCATGCAGACGAGCATGACGGCACTTTCATTTGCGCCTGAGGTCGTGAACGAAAGCGTCCGACTCATCGGCTCCAAGGCTGCTGGAATCCCAGCTGGTGGGGTGTCTGTGCGTAGGTAGCTACATCTCTTTACACGAGTCATGTCTTTACATATGTATGTGATATATATATATATATAGATATACACATACATACATATATATATATATAGATACATACATACATACATACATACATACATACATACATATATGCATGTATGTGTACATATATATATATATAGCTTTACGTATGCAATGTATGTATTAATGAATGAATGAATGAATGAATGAATGAATGAATGAATGTATTTATGTATGTATGTATGTATGTATGCATGTATGTATGTATGTATCTATGTTTCGACGGGCCCTGAATTCAGCAGTTCCAACGGCTGCATCGTGTTGCAAGGTCTGGGTGTACCACTGTCGGATCGAGTTCATGCCGCTGGACGAGCTTTGCAAGGCCTCTTTTTTTGTTGTCATCGCGCGTATCCGGAGCGAAGCTGATGAACTCAGAGCCTTAGAGACAAGTTGCAGCAGCTGAAAGCGTGCAGCAGGCCGTGCCTTATGTGGCGGTCTCGGCTCTTGCTCACCAGCGCTTTTCAGCAGCTAAACAGCTTGCTCGCATTGTGGTCGAATGCTGCCAATATAGTGGCTTTAATCATTACCTATACTATTTTCTGGGTTCCTTATTATAGTTATGGTATAATGGGCCCCAAAACCCTATTTTGTCTCGATGCCAAGGTCACGCGGGAGCGGCCAGCAGCCGAGCAAGCTCCGACTTATGCGCACCGGATTATGAGGTGTTTAGGATTTGGGGATCTGGAGTGTAATTTAGGAATTCTGGTAGCGGACTCCGAAAATCCCGCATAGCTTTGCAAGGACCTTTGGAACGACGATGACGATGATGACATCCTGATGAGGTTCACGACTATGGTCGTGTCGATGACGATGACGATCAGCCAGGATTGACAGTGACTGCTGGATGACACGGCGGCCCGGAAATCCATGTACCAACCTGTTTCATCGGCTCCCATGCCTCGTTTGTGTGCTGCCGTCCAGCTCACAGGTAACCGGCAGGTAGGCTAAGCCCTAAACCTCCAACAGACAACTTCTCCCGCGATGTGCAGGGGCCAGACTACTAGTTTGATCTCGGGCACTGGCTGTTCGCATCTTGAGGAAGTGCAGATCCGTGCAGAGAGCCTTGCCACAGGATTGCGTTCCCGAGTGTCTTTGAACTTGGTTGAGGACCAAGATGCCGCCGAGCACATGGCACGCTACTTGACATGGGCGGCCCAGGCGCCTAAGGTGCCCAAGGCACCGAAGGACAAAAGGCAGAGCCCCGAAGCTCCCGAGCGATCCCGTCTTCGCACGGGAGCAACCTCGGGTGTTGCCGTGGCCGCAGAGGTCCTCGGCCAAGCGATGGTGGCCATGAGCAAGATGCAGGACAGGTTCGACCGACTGAATGTGGCCTTCCAGGATCTTGAGAGGAACGGTGGGATGGCCTCTGCCTTTAACGGAGAACGACCGGTGGCGGTCGACAGCGCAGCGCGCGCCTCCGAAGCCACGGTTCAGGCAGCAGAGTGCTGCTACGCAGCGCTGAAGAGTCTCCCGGCATCCACGGTCTGGGTGGAGCTGCCCGATCCCATCAGCACAGCCGAGGCGCTGGAAGCAGCCGCAGCTATCCTGAAGACTGGCAGACTACAGCTTGCGGAGCTCGAGGCCTTCCAGGTCGTCACTTTGAATCGAATTCAGGCTCAGGCCCAGAGCGTCTACCGAGGCCCCGACTTCCCACTAAGTCCCTTCAAGGCTATGGCCATCACCGAGCCTTGTGGCCCCAAGCCGTGCAGTGCTTCAGGGACTTATCTTTGGAGTGAAGCTCGGGGCTTGCTGAAAGCTTTCGCCAACGGTCACAAGATTGACAGGGAGTTTGGCGCCAGCATCTTGAGCGAAGTCTTCCATGTTTTCGACGATCTCATCGATGGGCTGGCACGCATTCTTGAGGAGTTGATCTGCTTGGAAAGCGAGACCGACTCGATGTGCCCCGCGTTGCTGGGCGCTGCTCAGGTTCAGAAGGACCTGTTGGAGTGGAAGCTAACCCTTCTCGATGATGAGATCAGCCAAACACAGCAGTGCAAACTGATGGAGTTCGTTGAGGTAGTTCTGGCTGTGGGCGATGCATTGCAAGCCGCCATTGTGCAGTTGCGTCGGAGACGCCAACAGGTCGTGGAAGGCATGAAGGCTTCTATTGAAATCAAAGCGGCCATGATGCCAGCCACAGAAGGAGAAGGCCCGCAGCCACAGCTCTTTGCAGACTGAGCTGCAAGCTGACGAAGGCGAGCGAACGTCTTTTAAGAAGCCCTTCGCCAAGAGTGGGTACAGTGATATAGTTTGCTCAGCTGCCAGCACCGTTTTAGTTGAATTCATGAGACGCAGCCCTCTTGTACAGTTGGCTGCGGGCGACGATCGTTTCAGTGTCTTCTGTAAAGCACTAGCGGCTAGAACTACTCGTAGCGGCATAAACGAATGCTTTCATTTTGTACAGACTGCCGCTGGAACCTGGTTCTTGCACACAAATGTCTAGACTGGATGACCTCAGCGCATATCTCGTAGAAAGCACAAGCAAGCACTGCTCATAGGTCGCCGTGCCCTTGTAAGCTAAAGCCAAGATCTCTGCCCAGGCTGAAGAACTTCGTCGAAACCACCGTCGTTCGTGAGCTGAAGTGCGCCCACAGCTTCTAGCAGCTCTCACGCCGCATGGCATTGCCGTTTTTCTGGACATTGCGCGGCCGCCCCTACTAAAACTCTGAACCCCACATGCTAAAACTCTGAACCCCACACACCCTACAGTAAATCCTAAACCTATCCCTGGCCAGGAAGCAGCTGAGCAAGATCATCAGCGAAGCCAAGGACGTGAAGGTCAAGGCCAGGTCCGTTTGGGCGCCGTTGCGTTCAGATGATAATTAATTACGGGGTATATATATATATATATTCGATCATATTCGTCTAGATTTAACTAGGTTTTATTGTTCGAGTATCTTAGAGTCGACTAGGTGGCAATATCAGGCAAACCAGTGCCTGTCGACGACGCAGGTGGCAAAGCGAAGCAAAGCTGCTGCAACTGGCACTGGCGACACAGGCGGCACTGGGACATGGACGCATACAACCACCACCACCAGAAAAGCATAGCCAGCATTATCGGCCCTGAGGCTTGGGCTACAAGGCTGAGCACAGGCTCTAGCACTGCGAGCGGCTGACATAGATGAACCGGTACTTTCTGCGACTAGCAGCAGTCGTCGACAGCATCATCCTTGCCATCCTCCCCATCTTTCTCGTCATCATCCCTCATCATCTTCGTCCTATCATGCTAATCAGTCCCATCCGAAGGCGGAGATGCGCCAGAAGCAGCTGAGGCCGAGGAGGACAGGTTGATGGGAACATGGCACTTCAACTCTGGTTGCATTCCCATGACAGACTTACAAACACCTGTTGACACTGAGAAGAAGCCTCGACGCCCATGAAAGCCAGTAGCGCACTGGTGATGCTGGGCAAGCTGCTGATGGTGATGACGATAGTTCTGATGATTATCGTGATATTAATATAGCTCATGTTAATGATTCTGGTGATGCTGCTTTTAGGCTAGGGGTCGAATCTGGGGCCTTGCTTCTATTTGGTTCTTCAGGCGAGATGTGCCAAGTTACGGGTATGTGCTGTTTCGTGTAGGGCACGGGGCGACAAACCGAAGATCCTGAGTAACGTGTTCTAGGCCGAAGTCAACCTACATGGTTCAGTAGCAGGCATGGGAAGAGAGCTTCCCGACAAGTGCACCATGAACAGGAACCGAGGTGTCAATGAACCGGCAGCTGGATGTATAATTTGAGTCATTTGGGATCATAAGTTTATGGTTGGCACGGTTTCTCTCGCCCTAAACTGTCCGGAAACTTGACATTGCCCGACCTCGACCACTCTGAGCCCAAAAGTATCTGGAAGCCTAGAATCCTAGAACCCGTAGTCCGCGAAGGAACCCGCAAGATCCCCAGAGCCCCCAACTCACGAGGAGGAGCAGCCCGAGGATTCCGGCAAGAAGGCCAAGAAGAAGAGAAGCCTGGGTCCCAAGCTCACAGCAAGCCGGAGAGCGAGGGCTCTACTGGGGTTTAGAGTCTTGAGGTCATTAGCCTACCCGTACTAGACGAGACTGACGATCGCCTCACAACTTCGGTCTTGAGATTTCAGCGGTTTAGCTTGGGGGATTTGTGTGTTGAGCATCTTAGGCAGTAGGGGTGAGAGGGTTTCGAGGTGGTTGGTGCGATCTGTAAGATGATTGCTGTTGCTGGAGTCGTCATAGCTCATATTGTTGAGCCTGATCCGTCTATGAGTCTATCTTGCATTGCGAGTGGACAGAGAATACTTATATAATTCGATCGTGGCGATGGCCACGATTGGTACCAACCCTCGTATTGTAGAGGCAGCACATGGCAGCACAGCTCGACCAGAATTGCTACCTCTAATACGCCCACTGTGATGATTGGTGTTGCTACTGCGACACTGCCTCTTGTTTACTGCCGCTGTCGTCCATGTTGACAGCACGAGCAGATCTGTGCTATGGTACTATAGCAGGCATCACTATTGCCAGTACTGTCGTATCTTTTGCTTATTGACGTTGTGACGAAAGGCAATCTTCTGCTAAAGGCAATCTTCTGCTCATGGCATTGATGCTGTTGCCATAGTTGTGGCAAGCGTATTTGTGCGAGTATGGTTTTGTTGTAGGCCCTAGATTGTATACTTCCGGATGCTTGGACACTCGCTGACCAGGAAGAATTCTTGGAGCAGAAGACAAGGCAGAGGCACCCTGCCTCGCAACGAGAAGTCTCGATAATCCTTAACCCCGAACCGTAGTTTCGCAAAGAGTCCTGCTAGGAGGAGGAGCGAGTTGCAGATGCCATGGACGCAGAGGCTCTCACGGAGAGACTTGCCCCGATGCTTCGCTCAGCCATAGAGCAGCACAGGCTGACGGAGGCGACGCAGAGGAGGAGGAGAGTCTCTCTTCAGGCAGATTTGGGAGAAGCGAGTGTGGTGGCAAGGGGGCATGCACTGCGCGCCTGAGCAGCTGCCGACGAGGCTTCTACACCTCGGTAGACGGCGATGATGCAGAGCTCTTGGATGTAGCAGGGGCTGCATAGCATTTCAAGCCATTCGCATGCGAGAGACTGCCAGCGCATCGTGTCTTCTCTGTGGCTTTCGCAACTTATTCAACCTGAGGAGAGGGCCATCGAAGATCCTGACGAACAGGAGTTGGAAGGAGCTGAGGGAACCAAGGCCAGGCAAAGTAGGGAGTTACACACTGAGCATATGTTTTTTCGACTTGGATGTTGACAAATTCGGACTTGCCCACCTCAAAAAATTGCACGTCCAATACCCGGCAGTTCAACTGCCACTAGATAGGGTTAACGTTACAGACAAACACTACTAGTTCATCGCAGAGTAACTAAGTAGGGGTAGCACATGGTAGCAGCTGTTAAGCGCTTTCGTTGATTTTATTGTTTACTGCAGGGTGATGAGGAGGAAGACGAAGAAGGAGCGGATGAGGCCAGGGCATGCGGCTCGATGTTTCCCATGCGGCACAGCATAAGTTTGTATGTCGCGGGCTTTGAGTTCCTCATGAAGCCCCTATAGATCCCTTTTAGGGGGGTTTAGGGTTTAGGGTCTAGGGCCCCTAGTAAGATGACGATTAGCGCTTGGGAGCCGGGCCAAGGGGAAGAGAGACAAAGACGAGGAGGAGCAAGAGGAGGAAGAGGCTCCGGCCGAGGCAGAGGATCTGAAAAGGTTCCCTCTAAAGCCGGGAAAACCAGAATGCAAATATCCTAAGCCCAAGAATTATAAACCCTGAGCAGAATAGAACCCTGTGTATAAGTAGTTAGTAATTAGGAGCATCTATACGGACCTCTAGATGAGGTGCGGTAAATCATTTCACCAAGGCAACTACGTATTTATTGCTCTAGAATTTATGGTTTAGGGTGTGGGGCTCAGGGCACCCTGCGACCATAGCGGGCAAGAGAAATGTGGGTTGCTCTAAGCTGGTGTCCGTTTTACACGGATCGCGATGATTTTGGCCAGTTCATGTTGAACTCGACGCTCTGAAAGGAGCAATATCTTTCAGAGCACCCCCCCTGAAAGCAATGAAGCAACGCCGACGAGCCCAAAGAGCAAAACGTGGAATATTTCAACAAGGAAAGTACCGGCAGAAAGAAGAGACGAAAGAAGGAACCTTGAACCCTCAAAGCCCCAAGCTATAAGCCTACGTGCACGTGGCTTTGTCAGGGTGGTGCGGACATGGCGTCTCCGAAGGCTCGGAGAGTGGCCTCGTGGCCGTAGTCGCTTAGGCTCAGCCCAGAGTCTGCAGCCTTGAGGAGTTTAGGATTGGAATTACTCGTTAAATGGAATCTATAGAGGGGTTACTACGCGGCTACTTGACCCTAAGGGTGTAGGTTTTAGGGTCTACGGTGTGGAGCTTAAAGTTTTGGGGGTCCAGGGTGCCGTTTAGGGCTTCAGAAGCCGCCTGATCTGGCAGGGGAAGCGCGCGAAAAAAGGAGACACGGGTGGAACGAAGGCGCAGAGTCCCGCACGCGTGAATCCGGCCTTATGTGGCTATCTGAGGAGGAGCGGGAGGACGATGAGAAAGACGGTGGTTCTGGAGGTGCCTCGGAATTTCAGTTCATGAACTTCGGGCAGAGGGTTGCAGTGGAGTGGTTGCCGCCTTGTTGCGACGTATGTGTCTCGTTGCATGTCGTGCACCCTTCGTGCGTCGGCACATGTATAGAAAAGTGCACATCCGCAACATAACAGTTCTAAGATGTTTCTAGCTAAGCGGGGTTCTACTGCTATTCGAGTACGAGACTTAACGGTTATCATGCATCCCATGTTTTGTATGTGATCCACAAACCACACTGCACAGTACACGCACCAAGTCTGTGTACATACACATATACATATATGCATTTATGCACACACATACAGACATAAGGATATGATGGAGATATGTACATACATACAGATATATGTATTCTACCATTTATCCTTAATGTGTATATGTATATATATATATATATATGCATGATATCTACGTATGAAATATGCATATGGGGGGTGTGTGTATATCTATATATACATATATATATATATATGTGCATGTGCAGGTGTATGTATGTGTGTATGTATATATATATATATATAATACACATGCACACACCACGTTCATTGATCTCCTTGTGTGCTCTTGCGTGCATTTGCAGCAACAGGCATCCAGAAGGCCAAGACCGGCACCCAGGTGCGACTTCGTGCATGAACTTTGGATTGAAATTTTGTTGGTTGAGTCAGACGGGTTTAGGGAGATAGACAACAGGCATTCCGGCTTCAGGATGTCGGGCTGAGAGTTTTCCTTGTCAAGAGTCTGGTGGAAGACCTATGCTTCGGAGCGGATGATGACGGCCAGGGCAGAAGTTGGTTGATGAAATCACAAGCAGAGCAACGCCCGCACTGCACATCCTGAGCTTCGGACGATTGGGACCAAGTGCCTTTCAACAGGAAGGCTCGAAAAACCGGAAGACCAAGACCGGCAGCAGCGTCCCCGCCTCAAACGCTGGACTTGCTGTTGCCGAGCCTTGCTGCAGTTCGGCGGCAAAGGCGCGACAGCTCGGAGACAAAGCCGCTTCCTTGCAAAGCCAGGCCGAGAAGGACCTTGGCGAGGCAGCAGAAAAAGAACCCTTTGTTGAACCCAGCAGTCAATCTGTCTCGAGAGCTCCGAAGTTGGCCAAAAGCGATTTGCGTCAGGCTTTGAAGGAGGACAACCTGGTTTGGCGATCAGAGCTGAGGGGCGATTCGCAGAGACCTCAGACCTCCACGGCAACAAAGATGTTGTATCCCGGCAGCGTAGGTATGGCTAGGCTGGTTGGCCCTGTTGCCTACCGCTTCTCCGCATTAAGCAATTAGGCATGTACCCCAACCCTCGCCTCATGGCAAAGTAGCAAAAGAGCCGGAGAGTTGGCCTTGGCAAGGATGTCGATCATCGTGAACCACAACCATTCCCAGCGAGCAGCTCAGGGCTTTTGTTGGATTCCTTGGCATGGTGTTGTTGTCAGTGTCTGGCTAACTCTTTCAGTGCTGCCTCTTCAATGAGGTGCCCTCACAGTCTGTTTGTTGGGGAGGTGCGAGCCTGTACCGCTGGAAACGTTCGCGACTCTTGTAGTTTGAGCTCTGTTGTCAGAAGTTTAGATTCTGAGCTGCACGCACTTCCGTTCGCTCGTCACATGATCTGCATGTTCCGGCGAGGTGTTGCGAGGAGTTCTGTCGACCGCAACATTGCAGGACAGTCGCATTCGCTTGACATCTTCGATCATCTTCGCAGCACATCATCAGGATTCGAAAACACTTCCGCCTGATGCAAACCAGACGCAGGATCCCGCGTGTGACGGGGTGGAGGCAGTTCATGTGAAAGTTGAGAATGACAAGGCGCCATGATCGAATGTTTGTTTAGCGGTGCTCTTCTCAGGCAGTGCCGCTAGAAGTGTAGCGGGGGTTTCCTTTTGGCGTGCTCGTCAAGTACTTCTCAAGACCATGACGGTCTGTCTTTGTGTGTGGCTTTGCGTGGCATTGCGTAACAGCTGAGAGCAACAAGCGTGCTGCCAACTCGAAATCAATGGTTCCATGCCACGGGAAACCGGAAGACATAAAAGTGGCTATCGATGTGACGAGCGAGAGCAACCAAGACGACGAGTCTATTGTAAGGATGCCCGGGTCGGGTCGTATCAGTTGCCGAAGACCAAGGGCTGTGCCCTATCTCTAGCCTTTCGTGTGGGTCTTCCTTGCCCCATGGAGCTTTGCAGAGTTCCCTGATCTCGGGTAGTTTGGTTCATTTTTCATGATACTGTTGGCTGTTGTCCGCCCCGCCTTCTTAGCATTGCTACTCTGTGGCTACTCTGTGGTTATGATATCCTTGGGAGGGGATGGGCCCGTCAAGGCGGGCTCGGCAAAGCCCTGGTTTTCGGCGAGGTGAGCCTGGAGTGCGAGGGGATCAACCTCTTCGGCCTGCTGTGCTTGCCTCCCACACTTGCACCTTAGCAGGAGACAGACAGGCTCACCCCAGTCTTTGCGCTTCTGGCGTTCTGGGACTTGAGGAGGCTGAAAACGAGTTATCCCAGCCTTTAGAGGCCAAGGATCCTTTTCGGGATGCACGACTCAGGTAGCACACAGCCAGATCTACACCAACAACATCAGGACCGACCAGTCTTGTAGTCGGTCGAATTTCTTTGAGGGTTCGCCGCTTGGGTCGGGTGCCGTTGGGCCCACAGATTCCCTACACGGATTGCAATAGCGGGATTCTTCGGCGGTAGACTCACCACGCCTTCTGAACTCCTAGCAGGCACATCCTGGAGACTTTTGGGGTTGAAGCTGCGCGTGCATCGGCACCTCGTCCCGGCAAGAGGGTGTAAGCAGAATCCGTAGCCGCAGTAGTGACAGCAGAGCAGCTCGAGCCACGTCGGCGTTTTTTTACTGCGTGCAAGAACATGCCATAGATGCGTCGAGCTGAACCTGAGGTTGTCCGAGAAGTTCGCGGTGTCTTTGGCCACTACGGGATTCAGGCTTTGGGCATCGCAGAGCTCCGTAGATACCCTTCCGACATGGCACTGGTAATGTCCAGGATAAACGGATTGTCTGTTGTGAAGAGGTGGATCACCGCCACCTCTCGCTGATTGCAGACTACATGGCCCAAGCGGGCGGCTTGCGGCCGTGCTGCTGGCCTGGTGACGCACTGCCCTGCACTCGAACTGCCACAGTTTCTCAGCCAGGTTCAATCGCATGGGGATGGTACATTGTGGCGATCTCAGCTCTGAGTTTGGCAGAGCTTGCTCGAACTAAAGCAGATGGAAGATTCCCAGGTACATCGCCACTACTGCAGATGTCCTACGAGACGACCATGCAGTTCCTGTCTGGCGCGTGCAAGGCTAGCTGCTCTTTCTGCGTCCCAACCACTGATATTTTCTCGAAAACCTCGAGACACTTCAGCGCATCTCGTCCACTAGGAAGATCTGCTCGACAATATGATCTCGCCTGCAAGCGCTATCGTGCTTGGGCAGCCTCCTGCTGTCGGCACTGGCGTGGTCATCACCCCGGGTCCCTGAAGCTTCAAAGAGACTGGTCCTGAGTTCGCACCCGACTCTTTGACAACTCTCAATTACTGCCGCCATCTATTGTACCATGTATGAAGGCTCATCACCACGTATCATCATTTTATCAGTGCATGTCATGATATTGCTGCTGCTGTTGTTGTTGCCAATGCCTGCAAAGGTGAATCTGCTGGTGGATCTGGATCCGCCGGTGCAGCCCTCAGAACCAGTGGATCCCTTGATGGTCACCGCACGTGATGGTTTCGTTGGGCGACGGGTGCCTGTCTGTTCGGTTCCTTACCAAATTCCTTACTTTCTGAGACATCCACGTTCTTCAGGATCCACCATGGAAGAAGCAGAGGCGCTTCAAGTTCCCCGTGTGAATCGGCCAAGTCCAAATCCAAGTCTCAGAGGTTGGTGTTAACAGTACTGCCTAGTCCCACTCATGTTCAGAGGAACCCTGCGACTTTGCATTTGGCCAGAGATTGCTGGTTGCAGCTGCCGGTGAAATCGGCAGCCTAGGACGGCCAGCCATGTACATACAGGCAGCTTGGCATCCATTGCTTAAGGTGCACAAAGTGGGCATGGGCAGGGTGCATCGTTCGGCGGTCTTGCTGTATCTCTGTGAGCAATGCCGGTGCAGTTCATTCGCGGCAGCACGGTTCATCTTGATTAAGGCTGAAGAGTGTCCGGGACTTGTGGCATCATGTGGTGGTCTTGGGATGCGGTCGTGTACAGTCCTGAAGTGGTCTTCCAGTGATGCCCTATGCGGTCTTCGATTGCTGCGGTTTGGGGATTTTTGAGGTCTTCCCCAACATACTCGATTTTTTCAGTCAGTGATATACCATGAGGTTATGTTCAGAATTTAACTTCAATATGTATCAGTAGGAAGAGTCTTGCGCACTGCTCCGTAGAGCGGCCAGCTTTTGACCATCACCATGCCTGACAGATGTTCAACCATCATCAGGATGCGCTGCAGAAACACACACACACACACACACACACACGTGCCAGACACTGTGTGACACACAAACACACACGCACACACAGCCAAAACATTGGCCAACGCAATGCCATGCAGTCAGCGGAGCTCGAGAAACTCTGGTCATTCGAGACGTTGCGCACGTCCGATTGGAGACGCTTTCGCACTGCTTACCTTGGTGCTTCCATCAGACCAAGTTCGAGAGATACAGTGAAGCTTTTGCATTGTGAGTGCAAGCTTATGGGACCATCCGTTCTTTTCAGGCAAAGGGCAAAGAGGAAGTTCGGGAAACGGTCATGTTTGTTCGCGTAGGATGATCACGGACGTTCCAGCAGCAGCAGCAGCAGCAGCAGCAGCAGCAGAAGCCGTACATAGCAGTGGCATGCGGAGGCTCAGTGGCACGACTAGCAGCGCAGCAGAAAGAAGCAGGAGTAGTCATCGTAGGAAGAAGCAATTGCAGGCGGACCAGCAGCAGTAGCAGTTGCCATCGTGGTAGTTGGAGGTAGTAGGGGAAAAGAAGTCTCGCTACAACTTCCATTGTACTACTGCTACTATATTTCTTTATTTGTAGTATTTGTCATTATTACTCCTACTACTGCTGCTGCTGCTACTACTACTACTACTACTGCTACTGCTACTGCTACTGCCATGGCTATTGCTGCTACTGCTACTACCACCACTACCGCTGCCGCTGCCGCTACCACTACCACCCACCCAAACCACCACCACCACCACCACCAACCCAGCAACACCACTTCTTACAAACCTGTAAGCCCGGTACGTATGAATTCATGCGAACCGTTTAAGCACGGCCAGCGACGCATTCGCCGGCCTTTTATGCTGTCCCAACGTCGACAAAAAGCCGCTGCTGCTGCTACTACTACTACTACTACGACGACGACGACGACTACGACTACTACTACAACTACTGCTGCTATCACTACTCGTAATCATATTGTTGGTCGTCGTCCTCCTCCTCCTCCTCCTCGATATTGTGCGATTGCTGCCCACGTTAGTGGCAGTATCGGGGAACAATGGGAACAACAGCATCACGAATGTTATGAGTAGCCCTCAGAACAAACTTTAAAAGCTGTCCTTTCAGCTCAGAAGCAAGATCCGATAGCTTCATATAGGATATCTTAAGTTTTAGGGACGTGCAGGTGCCATGCGGGATTCTCCCGATGCGTTTATCGCAAGCTTGGAGACGGAAGAGGCGCATCTCGTGGAGAAGTGGCAAGAGCGCATCCAACAAGGTGGCCCTTCACGAAGTCTTGTGCCTTTCTGCTTCGAGCCTTACGCCCGACAGATGTGGGCAGCACTTGCTTGGGTTCCTAACTTGATCAGTATGTCAACAAGCAGGACCCTTGTGTACAAAACCTGCCACATCAAGTCTTGGACGCAATCTCACTTGTTGAAAGGTGTGGTCGTCTTTTGTGCTTCTGCCGGATGCGATGTGGGCTTTGCGTGGGTTGTGCGGAAAGGAGGCTGGCATCCACGAAGCACCGCATTAAGGCTTTTGTTTCCAATGCTGAAAAAGACCAGGACGGGTAGGGATTTTAAGTTTTGCTGATTCGCGACTGCTGAGTCTGAGTGCCTGTCCTGCAGGGCAAGCGTAGATGAATCAGCTACAGTCGCTTTTGCATGATCACAAAACTAAATGTCGGATCACTGGACTGTCCAGCTTGCACTGCATGCCCTCAACTCTGACTCTGAACTGCAGATGCGGTGACCCTGGGCTTATGGGTTTCGCCGGAGCACCGCTGCCGCGGGATCGGAGCTGCACTTCTCGCCGCTCTGTGCGATTCAGTAGATGCCCGTGATGCGCAGCCAAGTCTAAGTTAAGTCTACGTGACATTCCTGTGTGCCAAGGATGCAGCTATCCAGTGGGCACGCAGTGTGGGAGCGAGAAGGGTCTCGCTGAACGTCGCAGACGGGACTGCGGAAGGGATGTGCTGAGATCACGATCTTACATGCAGCACTGTGTCCTCAATTAGAAGCCTACAGGGTCGGGCCGGTTGGGAACATGGTGTATCAGCTTCAGAAGTCCCTTCGGACGTTGGGTGAGATTCTGTGACGCCTGGTAGCTGCGGCGACGAGCTTTCAAAGCTTAGATGAAGGGTCTCGGCCAGCCCTAAATGAGAAGAACGATGCTGCCATGCGGTTATACCAGAGAATGGGCTTTCAGCGCAACTTGACGAAGCAACCACCCAGTGTGCAGGAATCATCAGCTTAGAGGTTTGAGGTTTGGAGGTGCAGCAACAGGACCAAGACAGCCTTCACGATTTGCGTTTGCTCAGGCACAGGTGCTATTGCAGCCCTTCCACCTCCGCGTGAGCACATCTCGAAGCACCAGTTCGCCTTGGACCTCTAACTCTAAGCCTACGTGACCGCCGAGCACTCGCCGCTGGACTTCAGGCCCTGTTCCTATCAGAAGGGCGGAGATGCTGTTCATGCGCTTTCCTTGAGAGGCGCCGCTGTCGTCGCAGACCTTACCGATCTTCGGCGACTCTGAGGCGAGAAGCAATATCTCACAGCCGGCACGTGCCCGCCCGCTCTTTCTGTGCCCTGTAGAGGAGGGGGGGCCTTTATTCTTCGGCTCTGAGAATGAGAATGACGACAATGACTAACTAGAACCCTTGCTGACTAAGCCCAAAGCACCAGCTGCATCTCTTCGGGACTTTCTGCATCTTTCAGCCATGCATCGCGCCTTACGCGGAATCCGATCCTTTGCACCCGCCTGTGCCGTGTTCGGTGTAGCGACACCGAAGCTCCTGCAGCAAAACTCCAGAGCTCGCGCTGAAGCAGATAAACCACGGCAGTGCTTGCGTCCCACATCGTGGACAGCATCGCCTGTCCATTGCGAAGCAAGCACAGGAGCAGGACCATCCAGGGCTCTGTATCCGGAACTGACGCCATACCAGACAGGAACTTTGACAACTGCAGACGGCAAACATGACTTGTATTACGAAGTCTCAGGCAATCCAGAGGGCAAGCCGGCCCTCTTCCTGCATGGAGGACCTGGTGACGGTTCCAGTTCGAAGCATCGGCGACTCTTTGACCCATCTGTGTACCGAATTGTCGTCTTTGACCAGCGCGGCGCTGGAAAGTCAGAGCCAGGAGGTTCCTTGGAGCAAAACACCGCAGAGGCCTTGGTCCAAGATATCGAGCAACTGAGGCGGTTTTTGGGTATCGAAGAGTGGGGCCTCGTTGTTGGAGGCAGCTGGGGATCCACGCTTTCCCTTTTCTATTCCACGATGCATCCGACAAAGGTGAGAGGCCTGGTGCTCTACTCGATCTTTCTACCGAGTCCAGAGTCAGTCAAGTGGCCTTACAGCCGCGAGGGAGCAGGGCTCTTCTTCCCTGAAGACTACGAAGCCTTTCTCTCAGCCTTGCCCGTCGAAGAGCGTTCGGATCCCATCGGCTCCTATGCCAAGCGCCTGAGCTCCGCAGATCCGACGATCTGCTATCCGGCGCGCAGTAGCTACACGAAATGGATCATGCGGCTACTAGGCCTGCAGCCAGACGAGGACTTCATCGCCAGCTGCGCTGCGAATCCCGCGGAAGCTGGCCCAGGATCGGCCGGCTTCGGGATGGTTTGAAACAGGATGAAACAGGCGGAGGAGGGAAGCAAAGGCTACGTAGTCAAACAACACATGAGCGACCAGCAGATACGAGCTCGTGCCGATTGTAGAGTTCCCAGTAAGGATCAGCAAGGGTTAGGGTAGAATTGGTCATGTCCACATCTGAGAGATCTTATTGCTCGTATGCACAGGATCGGCCATCGAGCTCCACTACATGAAACACGGATGCTTTATGGATTGCAGCCAGCTGCTCGAGGACTGCTGGCGCATTGCGCATCTTCCCTGTGCGATCATCCACGGCCAGAACGATGTGCTCTGTACGCCTTCCAATGCATGGACGTTGCGCAAGCGGCTGCCTTTGGCATCCTTCTTGATGGTTCCAATGGCTGGCCATTCATCCTCGATGGCCCCACAGCTGCGTTCTGCTGTCATTGATGCCATAGATTCCTTTCGTTGACGGACGCACCGCACATGGATTTCGATGTGAAAAGCACGGGGCCTCTCCAGACACAGCTGCTTGTCGGTCTCGCTTACTGACCCCAGCTATCTCAGCTTGTCGAGGCTCCCAAATACCACAACTTGTGCCCCGCGTGTTAAAGCCAACTCATGGGCAGGTCTCCTCTCCATGGCTTCCATGGCCAGCGTCCTCGACTCCACAACCTGGCGGAGCGGGAGATAGAGATGCCAGCATGAAAGCATGGCGTTAAAAGCTCATGTCTTAGTATTGGTATTATCAAGGTTTGTACTATTGTGAGTATTCTTCTTCGTATTGTTTAGCATATTGTGCAAGAG
>CAJNDV010004435.1:72428-95835 GCA_905221635.1 Symbiodinium sp. CCMP2456 | reverse complement strand
ATATTAAGCCCGAGGGTTCTGCAGGTGGGGTTTAGGGTTTAGGGTTTAGTCTAGACGGTACAGGCTATAAATGCCCAAGCTGCAAGGCGACGCCATTGAAAGCCGAGCGCACCTGGTCTGCTACCCGGCCTTATGAACTAGAACAGGTTTATCATTATCAGGACCTAAGCAACATAAAACATGGCACAAATACTTTTGCAAGCGGCAATGTAGAGCCCCTTAACTCCTTTGCCCTATAAGCCCTAGACCCCAAACCCTGACAAACAGTATTAGCAAATGACCAGACGTCCTTGTATAATAGTGCGACTTTCAGATATGACAAGGACTCTACTTGTATGTGCGGTCGTGTGGAGCTTCGAGATTGTGGCTCCAAGTTGTATTCTTTGCGCGCTAGTCAAGAGGCTTCAGGTTTTAGTGAGCTAGGGAGTAGGACCCCAACACCTCGGGTTCAGGTCTGGGGGATATGATAGCACGATAGATAGCTTGGTGCAGGCTCCAAACCCTAAACCACAGTTTTGGGTCTGCTGGCCTCACGGCGATATGCCTCGCAGCATGGGTTTGGGCTGTAGGTTGACACATTGCCAGTACATCGCAACGATTAACTAGCGAAAGTGGGAGATCGTTGTTGGGGTCCCTTCCACTCTTGGTTTCCAACTCGCAGCGTACCGCTGCTGTGTGTCCTCCTTTACGAAATGGTTCCTGAGGGGAGTCTTTAAGCCGTATGAACTGCGTATGAATACACGTATTAGCTCAACGCTGCCCGCAGCAGTCGGGAGTACAAAACCCAGACTCCCACACCCTCCACGCCGACATCTCACATGCAAACAGTCTGCATGCATTCCTCTGCATGCTGCTGAGGTCGTAGGATCTCCCGTTGGAAACTTGCCATAAACCTGCAACCCGTCCTTGGTTTAGGGTTTAGGGTTTAGGGATCCCCTAAACCCTAAACCCTAAACGCTAAACCTTGGAAAGCTATCTTGGAGAACCGACAGTCCTATCCTTGCTTTCTTCGGCGATCCAGGCTACTGGTTAGGATCCTGCATACTTAGCCAAAACCTTCTCCAGTACCGAAGGAAAGTGTAACCTTTAGGATTCTATAGGGTTTATAATACGCCAAAAAGGTTTAAGTTTTAAGGTTACCTACTCTACTACTAAGAAAAAGCACAGCGGAGATGCTTCGAGATGAAGGACTCCGTCCCGGTGGGTCTAGGCGTAATGTTTTCCGGATGGGAGCTGCAGGCTGCCGGCATTCGGAGTTGTGAAGTTTAGGGTTTTTGTGAAGTTTAGGGTTTAGGGGTTTAGGGGTTAGGGTTTAGGGTTTTAGGGTTGTTTAGGGTTTTTTAGGGTTTAGGGTTTAGGGTTCCCGGAAGGGCTAGGCACTTTGCCGTCAAAGCATATGCCAAGTACATGAGAGTACATGGGTACATTAACCCATAGGGTCCGAAACATGTTGCTAAACCCTAAACCCTGCAGGCCGTAAGGCCGTAAAACCTTATGTAGGTATGAGATTGCCCAAGGAGCTGGATAGAAGTGGTCCGGGTTCTCATCCGCCATGGCCTGCAAGAGAGGAATCGTCGGTAAACCTGGTTTTCCTGAGTTCTTGTGGGCGAGATCTCTAAACCCTATAAACTCAAGCATAAACCAAAATTAGAACCATTCAACCAAAAACTGAACACTCGACAAACTGGAGGCCAACCTCGACGATGCACGGATAATCTGCTCGCTCGTGACAGCTCCTGGAGCGGCTTAGAATCACAGGGTTTCAGGTTGCATCTTAGGGTTTATGCTGTACCTTAACCCCAAATAACCCACATGTTTAAAGGACGTATACAAAGAAATCATAATAGGGAACCCTAAAAATGGTAGGTTCTTTAGGGTCCAGTAGTAGGGTTTGGATTTTCGCAACTCGGACTCTGCAGGCGAGGTTATGGGAGCTAGGATGAGGGGGACCCTTGGGGATATAGACCCTCTCAATAAGGTCCCTGTTAAGAGAGCCAAAAGCAGGGTTCAGAAGGGGTACACTTTAAGGGGTACCCCTAATAAAACTACCTAGGTTAGGTTGGCAGGCCGGGGATCTCTTTGGATGACGCACCAGCTGTCAGCAAACGCAAACCCGGATCTGTCTGGTGCTTAGTAGGGAATGGGGGAAACTACTATAAGGGACCTTAAGGGACTATCCTAGGGATCCATTCCCTCATTCCCTACTAAGCACCAGACAGTGATATCCAGAATTCCTCAAAGGTTGTCTGCTACAGGGCTGAGAGTTTACGCTTCCAGGGCGAGCTCTGTGAAGGACCTTGTGGGTCATTTCGGATTTGGGGCTCGGACTCGGGGTGAACGGTTTAGACTTCGGTATGTGTTACCTTCTCCTTACACCCTTACTAAACCCTAAACCCTAAACTGAGTGAGGAGATGTGGAGCTTAGATTTTCCAAATGCTTGCAGTCTCAGGCTGACAGAAAAATCTGCGGGAAGGCAAGCACAACAAGCCGTCCCCAACGCGGAAGCCGGTTTGGGATAAAACAAACCCATAGCAGGAGCCCGGCCAGCGTTGGCATTTCAAGATCGACATCGGTTCTTGTTTTCAATATATTCAAAATCCTCGAAAGCCTCGTCCAGCGAAGCGAAAAACCGAAAGAACGAAGTATCTGAACAACAAATATCCCCTAACGCCCACAACCTTGCAGCTGGAAGACCTGCAAGGTTAGAGAATATCGGGGCCCTCAAAATTTCCTGAGGATTCTCGAAGGGTTACTGCCGTAATGATTAGAAAAATCCTTTAGGGTATACGTAGTCTGAACCAGAAACTCTAAATAATATTGTTGGTATTGTTTAAGGCTTCTGTGTTCTATGTTAACTGAATGTCTTAGCTGGGACATTGAAGAAGTCAGCAAAGGCTCCGGTGGGCAACGCAGTTCGGCGAGTTCTTGCTGCAACGCGCGGCCCACCTCGGTGTCCGGCTGAGCTTTATGGAATGACGGCTGTGGGGCCTCGCTTCAGGATGTCTCCACTGGGAGCTCGGGAGTTGACGCGAAATCGCTATAGGAACCGGTCGCCCTAAACCCTAAACCCTGAACCCCTCAACCCTATGTCGTGTGAGTGTGAATCCTGGACGGTGGCGAAAAGGAGACGCTCTACAGGAGGCATGTCCAGGTGTGCCATTGGTTTTTTTTTGAGTAGTATAGGGCCCTTTACGGGCTTTTATAGGATTTCTTTAAGGCGTAGTTTAAGGTTTAGGGGTGAAGTCCAGACGAGGCGTTTCATGTCACGGTCCTGGAATGCGCATCGTGCCCGACCTGGCTAGTAAACGTGGCACCGAACTAAACCCTTATAGAACCCTGATAAAAGTCGTATACCAAGCCATCTGAAAAAAAAACAAAAACCCTTGTACGTTCGACTTAGTCTGTTGTCAGCCGTATAGTCTGCGTTCTGTGGCTTTGTGCCCGCACTTTTGGTTTCAGGACTTTGGTGCCAAGCTGGCTAACCAACCATGGCACCAAAAGCAACCCTAGGAGCCCAGGTATTTACATGGCGGCTTGCTGATCCTTCAAGCCCCAAATACTCCGTATACAGTCCTTCTGCACCCATATAATCTAGTATCAGGTCGTTTTGATCATATGGAGGTAACCGGCTCTTGAGATGAGAGCATTTCTATAGCAAAAAGATCTAAATAGTAGCACTCGGGACACTAGTGGTATGTAAATTTCCGGGAACTAAAGGTTAACGGTTAGTGTAGAACCCCACCAAGGTCATAAAGGTTACCTACTCTAGTACCAGGCTCCAAGCTTGTGATTGCTGGGCTCATGGTTGCACTGGAGGCCTTAATCCCCAGGATGGGCCTTCGGAATGTTACGGTTTAGGGTTTAGGGTTTAGGGTTTAGGGTTTCCTAAGCCCTAAAACCCAAAGGCCCTAAACCCGTACCCTAACCAGTACCATTCCTTCGGGTTCCCGATGATAACGATGCCGGTGACATGCTATTCCCCCAAGCCCTGCTAAGACCATTCAAGCGCAACCCTGATAAAAGCCTGAACAAAAACCCTAAAGGAACCCGGCTCCAATTGAATTAGCCCTAAGGCTCCATGAACTCATAGAAGAAATTTTGTATTTAGGCCTTACAGGGGTTCCTATATAGGTACTTTAAGGCCTACATATCTACTATAAAAGTACATTCAGCCTTTTGGTTAGGGATTGTAATCCCTAAACCCTAAACCCTAAACCCTAAACCCTACACCCTAAACCCTAAGCAGCTACCGCGCGAACCGTCAGGCCCCCAAAGAGCTGAGGTTGAAGCCAATCGTAGTACTGCGTTGCGGCAAAGGTGACGCCGTCCCAATGCTTCTGGGTTTAGGGTTTAGGATTTAGGGTCTAGGGTTTAGGGTTTAGGATCTAGGGTTTAGGGCTTAGGGTTTAGGATTTAGGGTTTAGGGTTCAGGGTTCTGGCAAAGGCTCGAAGGAAGGGGCCTCAATGAAGGAGAATAGGGTGCCTATAACGGTTCTTAAAACACAAAAAAAGCTACTTTTCAGGGATCCATAGCATAGACACCGTGATGATTAGAAAAGAGCTTTTATGGCCATATTGTATTGAAGAAGTCTAAGTACAATCGCACGATACGGGAATTCGCTGAACTTGGAAGCCCTCAGTCACCAGAGCCCTCAACGCCCCCACAAAAAAAGTGGTGCTACACCATGTGCGTGAGATGAGGGCCCAAAGCCCCAAGCCGGAAACTATGATATCTCTTTGGGGTGCCCTCAGGATTCAAGAGCTCTGGGTGTGGGTGCACACCCTCGCTTCCGAAAGCATACAACAATAAGAAGAAGAGTGCGAGTATGTCTGTAGTAGAGGTGTGTGTGTATGCATATGCACACATGTACTATATGCGTATACAAGTACATGTCAAGATGTACTCAGAACTTGTATTTTGCTGCAGAGTTGACTTTTCTCTGTGTTTTACGGGCTATACGGTGAGGCTATCTACTAGCAGTTATCTTTACACTCTGAATATCAAACTTCCAGCCCGAAACTCTGAACACAGCACAAACCAAAAAATGGAGGACAGGTACAAGCAAAGTCGAAATAAATCGAAACCCTTCACCCCCGAAGCCTAAACGTCCAAATCCAGACTCTAAATTTCCGAACCCTGATGTTGATGAGCCCTGAAGTCCTAATGCCAAGCCCCACACCCCAAAGTCTAAACCTCAAACCCAAAGCTCATGCCACAAATCCCAAACCCAAGCTTAGACCAAAAACCTGCAGCAGCTAAGGCCCACACCCCCTAAGCCCTAAAAGCACTAACAGACCCATAAATCTTGTGTTAAACCTGGAAAAAACAAACCTTAAAAGCCTCAGAGAAACCCCTCCCCGGGCTGGTGTTCCTGTCATGGTCGCACTACTATGTGCTGTAACAGCGTGCCGCTATGGTCGACAGTTCAAGCCTTATGATTGGCCTCGTATATCCCATTTTATGGGACCTTTAAAGCAAGCAAGAGCAACCTAATTATCCATCTTCTGTTGTATTATGCCCTTATAAAACGCTTTGCACGCCCTAAACCCTAAACCCTAATCAAGTCACCGGCCTGGTGTTCGATAGCGTTGAAGATGCCTTGAAAGGTTTGTCTGTCCCAGACCACGGTGTTGTCCAGGTCAGCCACCTGGGAGGCACTATAAGGGGTCCTAGGTACTGTTATGGGAGGTATACTTCCCTAGTTCCCACTATCGAAAGCCTACATTCTACTAGATAGCTACATATAGCTACATTCTACTATACAGGTACTAATAGGACACTTTGGGATTGAAAAGGATAACGACTTTGGATTTGTGATCTTCAGGCTACGGCTATGCAGTCCCGCACGAATCCGGCTACTTACTAATATTGCTATTATTATCCTAAACCCGCCCTTGTCTTGGATGGCCTGACAAAAGGCAGTCCCCCAAAGAGTATTGCGATCTCTGCGCGCTGTCTGTGGGATGCTGTCTTCTACTATGTATCTTGGTTCACCGTAAACAGGCAGTAGCAGCCAGAATGAATGGTATTACTAGCATTATGGTTATCATAACGAATGGCTACCACAATTGTTTTCACCATCATCAAAATGTGTAGGACAGGCGTTTTCTATTAAAAAAATGACAAGCAAACCCCAAACGAATGGCTACTGCGAGGGCCAGCATACGTGGAGTATGCCTTCAATCATAGCCCAGAGCCCCTCAACCCACACTAGCTTACAACCGGGGCGGCAGAGTTGCACTTAATCTGACTTGACAGTCGAAGTAGGCAATGAACAATGAACGTGACATTGACTCCTGAATAACTAAATGAGCTATTCCTCGGGGTCCCTTATCATAACGAAACTGTACGCCTTTACCAATATGTGGGCCTGAACCGGGCCTTAACCCGAAGGAAAGGTCGACCTTGACATACACATACCAGCATAGCGCAGTGGCTCAAACATCTGTTGGACAAAGGAATATACATATCTTAGTTGCTGAGTTCATAAGCACCCAAAAGCGTACACTTTCAGTTCTAAAAGGGGTCATGTTATTCAAAAAGTGCAAAGTGTACTCACCCAGCTACTAAGGATATATATGTATACATATATATATATATATATATATATGTGTGTGTGTGTGTATGTTTATATATATATATGTATATATATATATATGAAACTCTTGTATATAACCCTTACGGAAGAACTAAAAAGCAACCTAATTTCTGGCCACTCCCAGCACATGGGCAAGTCTGACAGACTGCAAAGCCTGAAGCCCACGACGCGGGGTAGTCATCCAGACCCTACAAAACTAGAAGGGGTTTAGGGTTTAGGGTTTAGGGTTTACCCCAACCCCCCAGGTACCTACTATGTAGGGTACTAGTGGTTCTAAGGCCCTATATAGTAGGTACCTGGAGTGTTAGGGTTAGGGTTTAGGGTTTAGGGTTGCGAAGGGCTTAGACGGGCATCTACGGGTGCACAGGCTGCATCTTTTTGGTTCTGAGGCCTTTTTGTTTGGGTGGGAAGTGGGGTGGGGGTGGACCCTTAACCCTAAACCTTAAACGACTCTAAACCCAAAACCCTAAACCCTAAACCCTAAACCCTAACTGCCAAGGTGCCATGAGGAAGTCCCATGGTCTCTTGGAGGCAGCATCGAGCATTGCATTCCGAAGCCCAGCCAGCTTCACCGTCCTTCTAAGACCCTTTAACCGCTTCAGGGTTCAGGGTGTAGGGCTTAAGGTTCGGGGTTTAGGGTTTGGGGTTGAGTGTTCAGGGTAGTTTAGGACTTAGGGTTCAGTGTTTAGGGTCTAGGTTTCAGTTGGGGCTCCTTAATACAGTTACAGGCATTCATTATGGGCAAGTATGATTTTAGTCTAACTAACAGTCATAGGCATTTTGGGCTCCTTCGTACAGTTACATTAATGTTGGGGCTCCATACTATAGTTACAGAGTTTTGGCAACTGGGGCTCCTTATGATAGTTACATAGCATGAAATACCTACATGTAACCCGACCCCTTGTAGAAACTCAGAAAATACCCGAAAGACCCAAGATCATATCACAACCTACAACATTGAGGACACGACAAAGCACAGGAGTACCAAGCCGGACACATCCCAGAAACATCAGTCACTGGGCCAATACACCAAGACACCCAAAAGACACACCGAAAGGGGTACATAATGCTATCACAGTTCTTTTCCACCCTGGAACATGAACTTTGAAGGCTCCCGGCTGCCATGAAGCGAGTTGGCTCATGAGGGGCTTGCCTGAATAACTAGAAAAAGCTTATGGGAGGTTATCTTTGTAAATACTGAAAAAGAAGAGGGAACCTTTAAGGAATGCTAGTGGTGCTTTAAGGAATGCTCGTGGTGCTTATCCAGGCCCCTATGATGCACTGGTACCCTGAAGCCTTGCATCCTCCGAACACCTAGTGCTCGGAAGCCCCAAAAACACAAAACCCCAGGCGCTCCCGAATCTAATCCGCCAAAGTCCCCAAGAGAGCCGTGGACCCCCAAACACTTCCTATTGGAAACCTTGTACCCATAGGCTCCATTGTAGTTCTTTTTACGGGTTGCCCTATAGGATCCTAAGTATAAAATAAGCACAAAAACAAACTAGAATGGAGCATGTAGGTCTAAAGATCAAAGCCCACTCAACCCGAATTCACGGACGATCAATCGGGTCCTCGGCCCTGTGACGTGCACGTCGCCCATGACCTTCAAAATCTGATCGCTATATGTATACATACATATACATATATCTATATAATATAGGTATGTCTGTATACAGTGCATTGCAGGCTTCTAGAGGGGTGTTTGGGAGTTGAAGATGTCCATGGGCTTTAGAGGGGCTTGGGTGCTGTGGACTTTGGAGTTTATGCCAACTAGCTCCCAGCACTGTCCCGCGCAGAGGCCCTGGGTCAACCCTCGCCCCGAAAAGTCTAGGGCCCTAGGACCATACTGAAAGACTGTTGTGGGCCATGCTGAGTCGTTGGCCAGGAAACCTTTCCGCCAATCGGATTTTAGTGCGGAGCCTTGGGGATTTACGCTCTCACAACTCGGACAAGCCAGGCGAGGACCCATGGGTTTGAGTCGGCGTGATACTGATACAAGGTAATATAGGGGCCTTATAATAGTTAGAATAGGGTTTTGGGCCCATTATACTACAATTATAATAAGGATCCCCCCCCCCCAAAAAAAATAGTATAGGTAATTATTTAAGCCCCTCTATTAGGGTCTGGGCAGTATACGTTGATTCCACTACAAAAAGCCATAGAATATCAGTAATGCATCCCTGTGACCCCTACAACAGCAACGACACACCATGATCCCGGTAAAGTCCACTGCAACATCCCCCGAAAGAAATGTAATCTAGACAATAATCAAAACACTGCAAAAGCCAACATTTACTCGGGACCCCATGCAAGACCTGCAAATTGGGACTCTTATAAACTTGGGCAGTGCGAACAAGCGGAGAAGGAGCCCCACCTCGAGCTTGGCGTGACCGATCTTCTGCCGAATGTGCGTCAAAGAGCTCTTTTCGACCTGAGAGCACAGGGTCTGGAGCGTTGAGGGTTTCTCGCTTCACTAAAAGGGGCATCACTCGTGCGTATTCTGTCTCCCTGTCGTGTGCGTGTGTGTCTTGCTGCATATACTTTTGGGCGTTTATGCATACATACATTTATTAAAACGAGTTGGCGGCCTGATCTGCGAACACTGGAAACTCTGTGCCTGCTTGCCTAACTACGAAAGGCATCAAGGAGGGTTTAGGGTCTATAGGACTTAGGGATCTGAGAAGGCTCAGGCTTTGCTGAGGCCTCGGACCCACAGTAAACCATCTTGTTTTATAAGCTGTTGCGTATGTACTCGGGCGCGGTGTTGACGGATTTGGATTTTTTGGGAACTTCTATGGATGTTACAGCTTTGATGAGGGAAAAATGTTCCGTCACACTCCAGCACGTCCGCAAAACCCATTCCCTCAAGCCCCAAATGCATCAAAAAACAAGGGCAACCCAGCACCCCCATAACCTAAACCCTAAACCGTAAACCCTAAACTAACAAAAAACCCAACTTCGGAATTCCAAGCCCGAAGGCCCACAAGCCTCACACATCACGTCCAGAGTGAGTTCCGATGCTTCAATGCAAATCTTTGCGAAAGAACGCAACGGCGGAAACGGCCCGGAGGTATAGGCCTGTAAGCCTTTCTATGAAGGTTTAGGCTAGGGTTAGGGTTCGTAACAATTAGGACAGGAACTGGGGCTGTATTATCTGCATGATCGTCTACCCCAAGCTCACAGTTCATGCGCCATCATTTTCTCATCTTCCCGCTTCGGGGGTAGGGGGGTGAGCGCGTTGAGCCCTGAAGCCCTACAACCGAGAGTGGGCCTTGCTCGACATCAGCATCATTCCGCAATGGCTGTGCTGGAAGTGGGTGCACCTGACACAACCCTCGTGGCCCAGCCCAACTATATTTGGTGCTACTCCTGATACTGAGCTAACTTAAACCTTAAAGTACGTAAAACGCAACTTGCGAAATAACCTGATTCAAAATATGCTACCACATCAACCTACTGGGACCCACTGTCCAGATGCTGGGAAGTAATCCGTACGCTCGGGTTGGACGATTCGAGCATGGCCGAAGAAATCTCAGAGACACTGTTCCTTTGGGTGGGTTCAAGTCATAGAAGCAGGATGCGAAAGCAGAGCTGCATCTTGTCCGTTAGCAGGTTACTGGAAGAGCGCGAAGAATCCGATACCCTCCATAGTGGTCACGGTGCGCCCTCACCTTCATTGCTACAAATGTTGCTGGTTGTTGTTCGCTGGCGCTGCTACCGCTGAAGTGTTCTTTAGTATGCGTCATCAGTGCTTTGATGTGAGAAGCCTGCTGTCTAACAACCATCTTTGTCATGATTGCATAAGCCTTAGCTCCCTTAACCTTACCCGATGTTTCACTTGCGCCCAGTCGCAGCTGTAGTGCAGAGCTGATTTGACCTTATTTGGAGGGGTCCGTTTTCGAGTCTCGTGACTAAAACGGTGCCACCTAGGATATAGGGTTCAGGATCTTGGTTTTCACACTTGGGGGGTTTCAAAGAGACTTACAACATTGTGATCTCCCGGTATCCATTAAACCCTATGAACCCTAAACCCTGCCGCTAGGGCTTATATGCTTTGTTCCGCTCATCTGCTACCATGCCGCGGAAGATTCGAGCTTCTATGGGTCCGTGGTTGATATACAAGCCTAGGGCCTAGACTATTAGTAATTCTGTTGCTTAGTAGGGTTCCTTATTATATAGCTATCTCTCTATCTATCTATATATATATATATGTAAACATAAATTTGTACGTATATATATATATATATTTGTATAGACATACATATCTATATATATATATATGTATATATATAGATAGCCCGAAACGCTATTCTAACGAGGTGTCTTGACTCCAGTCAGGCTTTTCAACACACCTGATTGGGAGTGCGGTGGTTCAAGCAGGACTATAGTAAACCACAAAAAGTTGCAAACGGATGAAGGACCATAGTAGTGCCGGGACTACCTATACATTACTCTTAAGATCTTCAGGATTGAGGCTATTGTTGTGTCAAACCTTTGAAGCCTCTACTGTATACTCCCTGAAGTCTCAACCTTTTCAACCAGCGGCTGTCGCATGTGTCAGGTGTGTGTTGGAGCGGCTGAGTGATAAACAAAGCTTAGGGTTCAGGGTTTAGGGTGGTTTAGGGTTCAGGGTTTAGGGCTTAGGGTTTAGGGTTTAGGGTTTAGGGTTTAGGGCTTAGGGCTTAGGGTTTAGGGTTTAGGGCTTAGGGTTTAGGGGAGTATGGGGATTTGAAGAGTTGCGGCTTGAGCGCCAAGGTCTGCTGCTGGTACGGGTAGTTGAACCCAAAGCGCCCCAGGTACCCATAGAGTAGAATGTAGGGCTTCTATGCTAGGAACTACTATTATGATTTAAGGGAGTATCCCCCGCAACAGTACATAAGACCCTGTGGGTAACGGCTTCAATCCTAGTGGCACTTCGCCCCCAAGCCCTGGAATCCCTGGACTCGAGTCTACCCTAAGGGTCCATGTGCTCATATAGTAGAAACATTGGCCCCAAAGTACCTACATAGGGACTACTTTAAGCCCTAAACCCTAAACCCTAAATCATCTAGGGAATACATTGAGGCCAAAGTATATACTATGTGGGTACATGGACCCTTAGACCTAGAGTCAGACCTGCCACTTCAACCATCTTGACTGACGCCGACGTATGACCCTAAACGCTAAACCCTCAACCCTAAAAAACTGAACCCCTAAACCCTAACCCCCTATAAACCCAAACAAGTTAATTTCAAACACTAAACCCTAACCCTTAAAACTCCAATCCTGAAAACCGATCCTAAAGCCAAAGCCGCCGAAGCCTTAGCTCGCAGTCAGAAAACTCCAAGCCCCAAGCCCGAATCCAAAAAGGCCTTAGCCTTCCAGTCTCCTTCAAAAATCCCTCAAGCATGTTTAAGGACTTAGGTTGTTGTTATTTGCTTTTCCTCTTCTGCATAGGGTTTTAACAAATCAGGGTTTGAGGATTTAGGGATTTAGAGCTGCAGAGATTGAGGCTTTTGTGGAGAGGGCGTTCATTAACGGCCGAGAGCTTGTGCAGATGCCCCAAGCTGCCACAAGTCTGACGTCCAGAGCCCCAGAAAACAAACTGGAATGCATTAGCAGCCCTGAGACTCCAAATGCCGTAACGAAAGCCGAACACAGACAAAATCAAACCATGAAGAAGTCTTGATCTGACTCAAGGTATACTTGAACCCCAAAGAACCTAACCTCATTAAGCACATATAAGACATATATATATATATAAGTATGTATGTATATATATGTATATATGTATATCTATATATATATATATATATATATCAGGAAGTCAACTTGAAGGAGCCCTAAGAACGGTAGGTAGGTATTCCTTGGTGGGGGGGAATCGGAGTCCCCGGGAAGCTGAGAAGCCCAACAAAAAACAAGCAGCCAAGTGGCCTTCTGTCTTGCTGTCCAAGGTCTTCAGCACTCCAACAATTAAGAGCCGGTGGCCACTGACCTGGGCTGAGTGTTGGTCATGGCTTAAGCTTTGGGTTTTAGCGATTTCAACCTTCCGCACTGCAGCTCCTGGAGATGCTTAAAGACCGAAACCTCTCAGCACGCGAGCGCAGCTGCATAGTGAAGGAGCCAGGATCTGTGATAATTCCCCTATCAACTCCATCGAGTACACACCCGGAGAGCACAGTTAACGCCCTATAAGGGAAAGGACTTAACGCACGCGCCCAAGAGGGAATTCCACCGTACACACATCCTCGTTTGCAGTTGCCTTCTGCTTCTGGCTTCCTTATTTCCTGCCTGTCGGCAGAAATGCTGACAGCAAAACCTGTGCTGAGGCTTTAGGCAAGGGGCCCGATGGTGGTCCAGATCAATGTTGATTTTGTTCGCCAGCGCATTCAAGGCCCGCGGGCCCGTCCTCACTCGGGGCGCCTGAGGCTGGGAGATCTCTGGCTCAGAAGGCGAAGCGCGGGACAGCTATCTACCTAAAAGCGTGTGAGCCTCGCTGGTAAGAACAGTGACCCTTACAACAAGGCTTCGGTGTCGGTTGAGGGCCTGGGGAACCGCAAGACATGAAAAATGATGTGAAAGCGACATTGATGACGTCCAGGACCCAGTTTATTGCACAAACCCTACACCCGCACCGACCCACTCAGAAAACCGAAACCTGTCATACTGCTGATGGACAAAATCCTGCATGACCTTATATACCTGAAGTCTGGGATTTATGGTACTATACTATATTTGGGTCATGCAGAATGATGTCCATCAACCGTATTGACCCCCAACCCTCAGCCCTAGACCTGAAGCCCAAAAGCCACTCGCCTAGGGGTTGCGAGGGAAGGGGAAGTGGCGGTAAGGGCTTTGAGTTGTTGAGCACACGTCTTCATTCTCCAACCCTAGACCCTAAACCGTGTAACTTCGTGTATGCAATTTTCAAGGTTTCAAAGGTGGGTGGTGGCTCCGGGTGTGAGGTTCAATCTCAGAGAACTTGGAGGACCAAAGCCAAAAACTGTACACCCCGTGCATATTCACATCTGAGACACTTCACCGACTTAACCGTCCCATTCACAGACTCCGACATCGCAACACCCAGAACTTTCGCACTGCAAACAGGGACTCCACCGGGCTCCAAGACCAAGGGTTCTGACACTTCTGACATGCATCATGCACCCGCATGAAGCCGACCCGACGTAAGTCTCAAACGACTCTATGGGCTTGTGGGCGAGCTAATGGGATAGTGGGATAATCCTTACATATCGCACATGTAAATCATTCCGGGCCAGATAGGCACTCTGACATGATAAACCCATGTCACCCCGCAGCAGTGGGATCCTGATTGCACATGCTATTCAACCAGAGACCCCTGTGTTCAGCAACAACGGTACAGCCCCTAAACCCTAAACCCTAAACCCTAAACCCCGAAACCCGAACCCCTAAACCCCAGGTCCCATGTGTGGCAGGGCGACTCTGTCTTCAAGACGTGGACTGGTGGTGGTGGCGATGGCGTCGGTGGCAGTGGTGATGTTTTGGGGGAGCTGTAGGGTTGTTAGGGTTTTAGGGTCCAGGGGTTGAGGATTCAAGGGTTTAGGGTACAGGGTTTCGGGATTAGGAGTCGTCGTCAAACCTGAACCTCTGAAGCCATGCCCAGCCACGCGAGCAGACCGGTTGGTGGCGCCACTGACACCCGAAACCAACAACCTTTGCTTGAGCTGATGGAAACATACACCTCTAGCTCGATGAACCAGTCAAGAGCAAAGCCTGAGACATGAAAATTCACTCCTCGCCTCCAACAGACAAGACTTGTGAAGAACACTGCACCGGGAATACGCAGGGTCTACGGAGAGGTTGTGGCATACGCCTTAGCTTTTTGCTGTAGTTTACAACGTGGATGTAGATTCTACAAGCCCCTAACACTAAGAATAGGACCTTGTATAAGAACGAAGCTGAGTTCCTAAGGAAAACTCAGGATTGTGCCCTAAGATGTACAATGAGCCAGACAGGCAACGTGCATGTATTCTGCAACAAAAGTCTGCTTGCTTGTTTACGCTTCGTCGGTAATTGCCTACGCCCCTTCCGCTGTGTCGCGGGGATTCTGAGTTCTGGGAGTCAGGATCCGGGCTTATATTAAAGGAAACTACAGGCGGGGAGTTTAGGGTACATAGGGCTTCTATACGGCTTCTATAAGAGGTGGGGAGTTTAGGGTACATAGGGCTTCTATACGGCTTCTATAAGGTATATAGACCTTCTATAAGGTTCCTATAACGGTAACTACCCACCTGAAAATGTCCTAGATTATAGCGGATATTCGGAGGTGGGTGTCTCAGTTCGGGTTTAGCATAAAATGAAGTTTAGGGCCTGTCTATAATCGCTGTGCTCTGATGCTATAATAAGAACCGTAACCTGCCATAAGAACCGTAACCTGCCAGATACGGAACTGGAAAGGACTTTAGGGTTTAGAGGCAGGGGTTGGTAGACCTGATCCTTTAGACACTCGATGTTCAAGAGCCTAGTCTGAGCAACACACCCCGAAACTGCTCAGATGTAAGCCCTGGATCATTGAAGCACCTCAGCCCCTAAACCCCTAAACCCTTTTGCCCAGACTTGCCTGGCTCTTGCCCGCATGCCCTAAAACCGCAACCGCTGAAGCGCCCTAGCCTTCAAGCCTAGCATCCTAAAAAGCCGTGAGCCCCCGGAAGCCCGAAGATTTGCAACCCTAAGACCTATCAAAACTCCAGAACCCAAACCGCCAATGTAGAGGCCTTTATAGCTAGAATGGGGCCTTGGGGAGCATATTATACTACTCCCAAACAAAAAACAAATAGTAGAGGCCCCAAAATTAAGCGTTACTAAACCCAACAGCTGCCAGCCGAGTCGCGCGAGCAGAACGGTTCGGTAGAAGCAGAGCATGGTCAGAAAGATAGGCTAGCTCGGCTCTCTGAGGCTCTTTGTCCGACTCGGAATGCAACCAAAAAGAAGAAGAGGCCCTATCAAAAGCCAAGAACCCTTAACCCTAAACCCTAAACCCTATCGAAAACCAAGCATGTGCTGTGAATTGGAAGCCATGGAGCCCCTTGAAACTTCAGTGCAGCCCCTGCCTTTGCGAAGTGTCGGACAAAAAGCCTCCGAATGCTAAGCATCAGACATGGTCGGAGCCCAAACAGGCGGGCAACGCAAGAAGATGCACCAAAACCCTCAACCCGAAACCTGCAAACATCATCAGCCCCTTAAGCCCCAAAAGAGATGCTAACTCCACTGAGCCCACGTTTGCCAACGATCTTCGACCCCAAACCCCTGACAAGAAAACCCAACATCGTGACCAAGGTCACAGAATTTCCAGACCTCAATTAGGGTTTACCTTAGCCGTAGCCCCAAATAACCTACGTTTTTAAGGGCTTATATAAAGAAATCATAGTAAGGAACCCTAAAAAGGTAGGTTCCTTAGGGTCCAGGTAGGGTTTAAAATCGGCGCAGCAAGGGCCATCTCCCAAACTCTCAAACCACTTTCCGCTCATTGTGGAAATCGGGAGCCTTCCGTGTTCCAGTGGAGGTTCGGTGTTGGGTCATCCTTAAGGACAAAAAGAGCCCTAAAAGGGTTTGGGGTTCATATATCATGTAGGGATTCATAGTATAAGGGAATAAGGCCCCTACTTTTAAGGTTCTTTTCGTCCGTAAGGATGCAACTCCGACCGTATTATTTGATCTGAAACACCAGAGAGCCACAAGTTCGCGGCGTGCCTACACCTGCTTCTCCGTCCACCTTAACTTTGAACTGCCTCAAAGCCCCAATCCCAGCCACCCACCCACCGAGGCCGACAGAAGGCAAGCAACCTAAACCCTCAACCCTAAAACTACTAAGGCCTGAACCCTAAACCCTACTAAAACCCTACACCACCAAAGCTTGTGCCGAACCCTCAACCCTCAACCCAAAGTCGCCTCAGCTATCCCAAGCTCTGCAAAACAAACTCTCAGGGCACCAAGAAGCCCCTGCAACAGCCCTGAACCGTAAACGGCCAACGGTAGTGAACACCCTGGATAATCTGTTTTTTTATTTTGGAAACGCAAAGGGACGAGGAAGCCAGCGTTGAGCGCCTTATACAAGACTATGGAGCCCAAGAAGAAGACACCTTTGCCTCCAACGTCCCCAAACCCGACACCAAAGCCAAGGCCTCTGTGGCGAAAGGCTTCCATCGTATGCTTGGAGTTTTAAGGTCCGGACCGTAACCGACCAACCTTAGGTCCTAAACTGACAAGAATGAGGCTTTCGGTTCTGGCGGTATAGTGATTAGGATTTTTGGCTCAGGGTCTAGGGTCATGGAGACGGGATGAGAAGGGGCTTTGATGAGGAGGGGATTGGCTGGGACCCTAAATCCTAAACCCTAAACCGGGCGGGGGCATAACCCCCTGCGCAAATGGATTTGCAACTGCTCAAGCCCCAGAATGCAACAATGCCATTAGGGTATAGAGAGAGAGAGAGAGAGCGAGAGAGAGCCAGAGATAGAACAAACAAAAGTACATAGATAGATCGACAGATAGATAGATACATAGATAGATAGCCCTAAACCCTAAACCCTAAACCCTAAACCGTAGATCGATATGCAGCTTAGGTTTTTGGGGCTCTCGGGTTGAAGGTTCAAGGCCCGTTTCTTCGTACACAGTGCTCCTACCATCCAGTGGCTCGTTATTGAACACAGAGATGGCTGCAAGGGCCAACAGGCAGTTTTCCTTAGGAGCCCAGTAGGTAAACTTTAAACTTTTTGGTATTTTAAGCCCCCTACTAAAAGAAAAATTTAAACTTTTTTGGGCCAGGGTACTGGGCTTCAAGGTTTCGAAGGTATCCAACAGCCGCTCGTGAACCAGTCCTAAACTACAAAACCCTACATGCCCTAAACCCTAAGTACCCTTCACTCTAAATACCCTATACCCGAAATCCCCTCCCCAGGCCACGGTTAGGCTGAAACTACAACGAAGCAACATCCCAGCTCTCGATCGTAGAGCTTATCCTTTTGACTCTCCCTTTGACTAAGGACTGGCAGGGCTGGGGATGTGATGTAAGGGCCTTAATAATTCGAATAGGGTTTTGGCGGTTTCTGATTATAACTATGGTATAAAAACCCCAAACCCTATTCTAATTCTTGAGGCCCCTATATTACGGGTAGGGCTTCACAGGCTGCAGGGTGCCAAACACAGATGAGCACAGTGCAGGCAGCTTTTTTCGACTGAAACTTGGACTCAGTGCTACTGCGGTCACAATCCAATCTGGGGGCCCTCCTGCAACACGAAGGGCAGAAACGAGAAAAGCCAGCCACAAGACATCCTTGTTGTACTCTACACCCGAACCGCTTCAAGAGCCAAAGCCTACTGACGCCTAAACTCGCGCACACCAGCATAAGCTAGTAGAAAGAACGGATTTGCAGCTTCTTGGCTGCATCCACTCGCGGCTGAATCAAGGCTTAGGGCTTTTGCTCCATATAAGTGCCCTTAGAAACACGGCACCATACAATGACTCCTCCCTTTTGGCGTCTGTCCAAGTTTACAGTTCTATACATCACACATGGATGCATGAAAGCCTGGAGCATTGTGGCTTGAAGGGTTGAGGGAGTGAGTTTTCTGGAATAAAAAGTACATGTTGTCTTTTGGTCTTATTATTAGTGTTGCTCGAGCCAGGAAAGACCAAAGAATGTGTTGTGCAGGTCTAGGGGCCTGCACACTTCATCTGACTTTCGGGGAAGGACGGTCTACCTCAGCCATGCAAGGGATGTTGGGCCACAACATGCCCACAAGCCAAAGCAACAACACCCCCATTCAGACGTCACGCCTCTATCCAAAAGCAACAACACCCCCATTCAGACGTCACGCCTCTATCCAAAAACCCAACACCTCCTCCTGTTCCGGGAGCTGAACTTCTGATTCACTCCTCTTTGCAAAGTGATCAAGGAGTGTCATACACACGCTGTCAAACTGAAATGTCGGGCTTCAGGGCTCAATGCTTTAAGCTCATTTTCCAGCCCCATCCCATACCGTGGTCGAGTTCCTATATCGTAGTTTCGTGGAGTCCCACTGATACGAGCCCCCTGGCCCCCCTGGTCTCTTGGTCCCTACCAAGCCGAGTCTCGACCTCTTCATCACGAGCTGAAACCCCGTAACCGTCAGCCTATGGCCACCTACACGACCATGTAATGCTGCTTTTCGGGGTCATTAGCCCTGTTAGTGGATGGGATCCCATCATAACAAGTAGGAGAGAGGACCCCCAAAAAACAACAAAAACATTCCTAAACCCTTTTACCTAAACCCTAAAACACAGCAACAGGAGGGTCTGGATAGGTTGCCTCGGCTGCGACATGGCGTTGGCCCGCGCGCCACTGGCGACCTAGACATGGACCATGCTAATGTAGGGGCCTTTATAATTAGAATAGGGTTTTGGGGCCCATTATACTGTACAGTTTGGGAATGTAATGTAGGGGCCTTTATAATTAGAATAGGGTTTTAGGGTTTAAGGGTTTAGGATTTAGGGTTTAAGGTTTAGGGTCTCAGGGGCCTTTATGATTAGAATAGGGTTTTGGGGCCCGTTATACTATAATTAGCTTCTTAAAGGGCTACTATAAGGGTTTAGGGTTTAGGGGCCTTTATAATTAGAGTAGGGTTTTGGGGCCCATTATACTATAATTATATTAAGGAACCCCCCTAGAATAGTGTTTGAAATTATTGAGGCCCGTATATTACCGGGTGGAGCTTCGGGGTTGGCCCATGAGTCGAGGCTTGAGGTGGTTGTCGCACGGTCATGTGGATTCAATGTTTAATGAGTTTCTCTGTTATTTAGGCTTTTTTTGTGGATTCAATGTTTACTGAGTTTCTCTGTGATTTAGGGTTTTTGTGGATTCAATGTTTAACGAGTTTCTCTGTTATTTAGGGTTTTTTGACACTCAGACTCGGACAAAGCCTGGCAAGGTTATTCAGGGTTTAGGGCTTAGGGTCAGTGTTCGTGAATCCGTAGACCCAGCATTGAGGTTCTCGGCTATAAGGCATCACCACATGTGCGCGCGTCTACGTATGCATGTATTTGGGTGTACAGAGTATACGCGAAAAGGTTGGCTTATAAGGCGTAGGGGCCATTCCGGATTTCGTCATGGAAGCTTTAAGATCCTGGTTTCTGCATCTCTTGGCGCAATCAAGAAAGGCTACGCAGCTATTCGGAGATTCATGGTCAACGCCACCAAAGTCATTGGAAAGAGCCATTTGCTTCAGAACCACCATCCTAGTGCAACGAGTAAGGCGGTTGGAGAGGGTTCAGGAAATGACCGACGTCCTTGCCGAGAAGATATTCTGCTCCTAACCTAACCGAGGTAGCTGTCTGCAAGAAGAAACCTCCGATCGATGATCATACTCAGCAGCGCTGAAGGTGCTAGCCCCCAGCATACATGCAAACTAGGTTAACCTTCCCAACAAGGTACGGTTACATAAACCCAAGAATGTATAACAGACGCAGCTCAGCTACTAATGGTTAGTTCATGGACCGGCACCTGGCTGCTTCAAGTTGTCAGTTAAGTATTCAGAGTGAGGCGCACAACAGCAGCAGCAGCAGCAGCAGCAGCAGCAGCAAACCTAGGCACCTCTACCATCACTCTAAACCTTAAAGCCCCCACCATCACCCTTAATCCGTAAACCCAAGCCCTTTAAACCAGCTGAGGTGAGGATCTTCGCTTAAGCACAGTCACATGAAGAATCCTTGCTTTTATACAGCAACCCCCGACCCAGGATAGTGACATCAAGAGGTGAAACAGAGCTTCGGGGCTAATGAGGTAGAATATCCTACAGGGGACAAGGGGGCTCTTGCTAAATTTTTGAGACCCCCATAGTACCACCTTAAGTGCATTTCTCGACACAGTTTGCTTGCTGGGCCCACTGAATCACCTTGACATCTGAATATTTACTTCGAACCACCCGGCATCCCCAAGTGCACCAGGTTACGGGTGGGATGTTCTACATCTTTGCCACCGGAAACAGAGAAGTAAAGTAACGCCTACATCGAATACATATTAACGCCATGTAATACCCTCAAAAGAAACCTTACAGAACCATGTCAAACGCATTGAGCACAACGACGGAAGCTCACCTGCTGTGTTCAATGTTCTACCGACGATGTATGGAAGAACGTAGATCATGTCCGTTACCCTATATACTACATATAATGTCTATACAGTATATAACGCGGTGCGCCAAGGGATCTATGATATAGGCGCCTCCATAATTTCAGTAGGGTTTTTGCGGGGCATATTGTACTGTGGTTCTCATTTAGTAGTGCCCCTAAGGGGATATTGTTTTTGTTAATCACTGATTACTTACCCTAAACCCCAAATTCACCCTAAACACCCTGAACCCTAGTCCCTAAACCCTAAACCCTAAACCCCAAACACCCTAAACCCCGAACCCTTGCAAACCCTAAGCCATAAGCTGAAGCCTCAGCCCTGAACCGCTGTTGCGGGGGGGGATAGAGACCTTATAGGCCTTATGAACGGAACTTGTCTTTTTAGGGATTTAGGGTTTAGGGTTTTTCCCTTTAGAGTTTCGGGTTTAGGGTTCATGAAACGAGTATGGTCAGTGGCCACAGGGTGCTCGTCATTTGTGTTTGGACGATCTGGAGGCACTTGAGGAGCATTCTTTCGCTCCGTGCATTCAGAGCTATCCGAGTACCTACCCATCATGTACCGAGACAAGCAGGAGGCTCACTTTCTGGTACTTCATTGAACATCGTCGATTCGTTTCCCAAGAATCTGCCACCTCGACTCCGTACATGGTGGCCTCGCCACACAAGATTTGCCTTCACCACGATGGACTGCTAGCTTGAGACTTGGATTCACGGGTCGTTGAGCTGCCGTGAAAACAAGTCCAAATCTGAATGTTGCACATTGGCCGGGCACACTGTCATGCAGCAGCCCCGGGCCATGTTTGGGATCCTGCACCGAGACCCCGTCACTGCCATAGTGAACCGGCATTGCCGGAACCTGCTGGCCTCCTACAGTCATCCTGCACTGCATCTGGCTGTATCAATCCTTAACCCTAACTTGTTGGCTGCACATGCTGCGCATGCGTTATCGCTTCTCCAGGCTTGAGGAGTATGCACTTCTTTTCCACTCGTTACAGGAACCCTTAAAAAAGCTTTAACCTAACCCGTAAAGGAACCCTGACATGAATTCTGAAGGAATCTTTACAGAAACCCTGAATGGGACCCTGAAAGGAACTCTTGACCCTCCGAAGAACCCGTAAAGCAACCTTGGAAGGAGCCCTTAACCCTAAACCCTACACCCCTAAACCCGAAACCCCCAAAAAGGAATCTTTCAAGGAACCCTTAAAAGGACCCTCCAAAGAATCCTTCAATCAAAACCAGAAAAGATTCCACAACAAGGGGCCACTTCGTGGAGGCGGCGCGCTCGCCAAGGCCTTCGGTGGAACTTGAGTTTCGGATTTCGGGCTTCGGCTGTTTTCGGGATTCGGGCCTTTCAGTTTGGAGGGCTCGGGCTTCGGGCTTAGGGCTTAGGGCTTAGGGCTTTGGGTTTAGGGTTTAGGCGTCTGCGGTTATTCCCACCCGAACAGCTGGCCAAGTCACACCGCAGATTGAAGGGCCTTACTCACTAGTTTTGACACAGGCTTCAACAGCCTCAACCGGTAGAATGGCTTTTTGAGAATGTTGTTGTATAGCTCTTCAGGGACTGCGAATGAGTATGACTAACTAGTCCAACCCGTACATTACAAGCCCGGCGTCGTATAGAATGGGTCACTGTTTTACCATTCCATGTGCTGAAACAACGCTTCCGAAGCCATTTGCACCCTTACAGCTAAATCAACGAATTTCCCAAATACCTGATCATTTTGGGACTTTGGACCCTCGTCATAAGAGTCACACTACATACACATGCATAGAAATATGTGTGTATATGTGTGTGTGTGTGTAAAACCGACCTGCGTACCTTAAACTGCCCTTGATTCCAAGGACCCGAACACACCCGTGCTATCAGTTTCTGGACCCTAAACTATAAAGAGCCTGAAACGCAACAGCCAAACATCATAGGGACCCTTGTAGGAGGATAGAGGGGAGGGGTGTAGTGGGCCCTAACACCTGTAATAAGCACCTATTGCACGGTCCATTTACAGAAGTGTAGTCCCCTACCCCCCCTCCCCCTTACCCTAAACCCTAAACCCAATGGTCCCTAGGAAAACATGCTTGCAGCTGGGCGACTGCCTGAGGCTTAGGGCGGCGTCGAGGCTTCTGGCTCGAGGTCATCGGGTTCCCAGCTGCCTTGACTGTCTTGTGGTTTCCTGTTTGGGTTTAGGGTTTAGGGTTTCGGCCGGGCTGGCAAATCACAAAAAGATCGATTTGTGTGTATGTCAGCGTTTCCTCAACAGTAGTTCTACATTCTACATACAACTGAATGTGTGTATATATATATATATATGTATATATATATATATATACATGTACGTGGTTGTTGAAATTGAAGGCTAATGTACAGCATAGGGATACTGACGTCACAGGGTCACCACCACCACCACCACAACCACCACAACCACCACCACCACCAACAACAACAACAAACACAACAAGAATAACAATCAAAATAACAACACCAACACCAGCAGCAGCAACAACAACGACCACAGCGACAGCGGCAGCGGCAGCGACAGCCACAGCCACAGCAACACCATCATCAACAAGGAAAAGAAGACCAACCACAACAACAAAAACAGCACTAACAGCACTAGCAGCTCTAGCAGCAGCAACAACAACGACGACGACAACAACAAGAATAATACCAATCACAACAGCAACAACAACAACAAC
>CAJNDV010004435.1:23235-35055 GCA_905221635.1 Symbiodinium sp. CCMP2456 | reverse complement strand
AGAGAGAGAGAGAGAGAAATAGAAAGATAGATAGATAGACATATGGATAGATAGATAGATAGATAGATAGATAGATAGAGAGATCGATAGATAGATAGATAGATAGATAGACAGATAGGCAGACAGATATATAGACCGATAGATCGATAGACAGAAAGACAGACAGATAGATAAATATATAGACAGGTAGATAGTAGACAGCTAGATAGATCGAAACAACGGAAAGATCTACAGATATAGAGATAGAGATGGAGATCGATATAGAAATAACGATAGAGATAGAGGTAGAGATGGAGATACCGGTAGGGATCGAAACCGTTTCTGGCAGGACGCAGGGCTGCCGTCGGGTGTGTAGATCGCATGCTCGATGGCTCTCCCTTCTTCGGGTTTCATGAGCTCCTTGCAATTCAACGGTTCGACTCAGTATGTTGGTTATACGGTTAGTATAAGGGCTTTTTCAGCGTGCTTTACGGACTATAAATGGGTTCGATTCTACAAGCGTTCCATAAGGGTCTTGCTACAAGGTTATGGGTTGTAAGGCCTGCGATGCAAGACGATTTAGCATGGAAGCCACCAGCCTCTTTGAAACCCAACCACCACAAACTCAACGATGACGGTCGTACACCACAATTGCTGTCGCTGCTGCCCCTGCTATGAGCTATTGCGCCCTGAACCCGTCACCGCACAGCATTCTTAGTTCAGATCTGGAAGACGGTCACACTCTCTTGATGGCAGGATCTGTAACTGAGCAGCTTGAACCGGATCTATCGTCCTAACACAAATCCTGAAGCAGCAAACTTTCGCACACCTCGCCCCAACAGTGCCAACTCGCCAACCCCAAATCCCAAAGCTCCTTGTCCTAAACGGCCTGTTTTGCCGCCCCCAAATCCTGGAGCCCTAAACGCGGCCTCGTCGTGCCAGTCCTTCATCACTTCTGAATCGCTGTTGCTCTCCTGAGCCCCGCCGGCAGAAACTCAGAATTTCATCTTGCGGGCTCTAGGGCTTTTGGGTGACGTGAGGGCGCAGGCCCACGACCCGTTTGGTTTCATTTCTACTTCTCATGAATCATAAGACGGTGTTTGTTGAGTCGAGTCGAAAATGTGCAGGGCACAGGACGGTGTGGCAACCACACAGGAGTCTGTGACAGGAATGCGAATCATGACTCTGGAGGTTCCGAAACTACTGGTTTAGGGTTTAGGGTTTAGGGTTTAGATAATTACCGAAACTGGCTTCCGCTACTATTTCCGCAGCTTGCAGATTTCTCTTGTTCAATACCAACCTCCCTCCCTCAACCCGGGGCTCTGAACCCCAGGGCCCTACACCCCGATCTGCTTCAGGACTTCCGGAGGGAACGAGATTTTATACCCCAAACAAGTTTTAGGGTCTTAAGGTTTTGGGTTTATGGTTTAGGGAAACAAGCTTCAGGGCTTCAGGGTCTTAAGGTTTGGGTTCAGGGCTTAGGGTTTAGAGGTACCCCAAACAAGGTTTAGGGTCCTAAGGTTTGTGGGTTTCGGGTAGTATCTTCACATACAGCACACGAGACGAAAGCCTCCTCCAGGAGAGCTGCCGGTGCATTGGGAGTCTGGCCGCCTGACCCTTCATTGGGAGCTAGGATTAGGGGGACCCTTGGGGATATAGACCCTCTCAATATAAGGTCCCTTTTAAGAGAGCCAAAGTAGGGTTCAGAAGGGGTACCCTTTAAGGGGAACCTCTAATTCTACTACCTATTCATATGGAACTAAGCAAGGGCCCCGACAGTTAGAAGCCATGATAATTCGCCTCGGCCCTGGCCGAAGCGGTCAGACGTTCCTATTCGGACTTCCTCTATTCCCCACCTCTTAATCCACTCCCCAGTGACCCCCACCCCTCAAAATGTGAACCCGAAATAAGCTCCTTTAGAGAGACCGCAAGTTGCCCCGACGAAGCAAACACTCCAGCTTCCGGTTTGGAGCTTGCTGCAGCGGCTGTTGTGGGGTGCTTTTTGCTTGTGAGCTATGAGCTAACAACACGACAAGCTACTTCCTCCAGGACTGCAGACGCTGTCGACAAAAAAACCCCAAGCGAGTTCGGCCCATCGCAAATTCCCTAAACCCTAAACCCTAAACCCTACGATATCCAGAAGCTGGGCGACGGGAAGCGGCAGCTTCAGCGTCTCGTCCTCGATCCAGTCCTCCAAAAGCCATATCAAAGCTCCGGGCTTGGGATATACAGGCGTTTCGCAACTTCAGATTCTGTATGGGTAGTTCTCTAAACTATGGTCCCTTTTTGGGTCCCCAATATAGTACGGCACCCTTATAAAAAAGGACCCTAAAAGGGACCCTAATTTAGAGAACCACCCGTATGCCTGTCTTCAAGACTAGTGAGGCCCCACACAAGCTGTCACATCTGCTCTTGAAGTACTGGCCAGATGTATGTGACTTGGGCTTTGCCTGAGCCTCAACCCTACCAGCGGTCTACCAGGAACCCCACATCCTGTGGGGCCCAATCCTTTAAGATTCAAGCAGCCACATGACTCCTCTCTAAACCCTAGCTTGCTGAGCCTCAACTCCACAGATGTAGGGTTGAATTCGTTTAACCCTGAACCCTCAAGTCTAAAGCATTCTCCCCTCTAGAGATCTCTCTCACTCTCTCACTCTCTCCCTATCTCTCGCGCTCGCTTGAACCCTGACAAATACCGTCCTTGCTAGAAACCCAGGCGGCTGTGCTGTCGCTGCCTGACCGAAATTACGAGGGTAGAGTCCAGGCAGAGCTTGGGTTCAGCATTAACGGTTACGGCTTAAGGTTTAGGGTCTGGTTGGTTCTTGCTGTTTAGATCCCTAAGGGTTCAACCGATCCAATAACAAAGCGCTTGGGTGAAGGATGGTACAGATGTAGGCTAGTGCAGGGAGTCTATGAATATCAGGTACTGGGACCTGTATGAATAGAGGCTGACGATACACTTAATAAATGGTGTTAGAGTTTCGAGCTATTGAAAGTTGCTTGAGAGGCCATGAACGCATTGATCGTTCTTCGATGATGGGCAGGGAAGCAACCCATAAACAAGCATTCGCGGGGGTGCGGTTTCGCTAGTTGGAGGACGTCATGAATACCTTATGCCTTAAAGCCGAAAATCTAAATTCCAAACCTGTGATTATGACATAATTGCCCTAAGCCTTAAAGCCGAAACCGTAAACTTCAAACCCTAAAAACCCTATATATGCCTATAATCAAGTCTCCCACAAGGTTTCTACCAGGTTTTTCGCAAGGGCCGGGCTCTTGTGGACGCTGGAAACGAAGTTGAGGCCTGCTGGTGCGACGCCCCTGGGGTTTAGGGTTTAGGGTTTAGGGTTTACTTAATCATGCCAAGTGATGATCGGCTTACGGTTTAGAACACAAGGCGTCTGACGTAAAGCTTTGAGGTTATATACAGTTTAAGGATACGCACGTGGTAAACAAACGTCCCCGGGTAAGGAGAATTTCTTAAGGATTCGAAACGTGCGATGAGTTCCATCCTTTCCAAGTAGCAACGATACTTGTGACAACCCCCTGGGTTTGAACAAATGTAGGAGCCTTAAGCCTTAAGAATCAGAATACTGTTTTGGGGGCTCCTTGTTATAAATATTGTATAATATTCAGGCCGATATACGTATGATCATGACAGTGAAAACGATGTCCTCAGGAGAAAACCGACCAATGCCTGCAACAAGGGAGGGGCATACGTAGTGAATGTAGTGTAAAAGTACTTACTGCAAAGGGTCACTATTCACGATTCGAAAATACTATTACGCAGTTATGCTGAAGTTATCCTTAAGGGTCGAAGTACCCATTTTTTAAGGACTTTGAGGCCTTCTTGGTTACCTCAAACCATAAATAAGGTCTACTTGGACCTTTAGGGTATCAGATAAGCACGTAAACAAGCGGTCTACATTCAGCTTCCCTTCTGCCTTCAGCCGCTTGGCTTGCAGGGATCGACATCCAGCTCGGCCGTACCAAAAAACCGGCATAACCTCGGATTTTTTCCGTGACAGGGTTTAGGGTTTAGGGCTTTAGGGTTTTAGGGTTTAGGGCTTTGGGAATTGGGGCTTCAGGCCTTGCTTCCTAAGTCCTATATCCTGAAACGACAAGCCCACTGAACCAAGACTAAGTAAGGTCTTGATTCTCAGGTTGCTAGGCTCTAAACCCTAAACCCTAAACCCTAAACCGGCTAGGCCCTCAAGATCCTCAAGTCAAAACCCTAAACGCTGAACCCATGCACATGACAACGTTGACTTCTGCCCTGGCCAAGAAAGCCTGGTTCACTTAACTTACAGCCTTAGGGTGCCTTTAGGGTTTAGGGTGCAAGACTACATAAGTAAACCCTAAACCCTAAACCCTAAACTAAGGCTATGGGCCGCCTTATATTTGCATGCGTGGGACGGAGTCGTCCGCAGGCGATCACAAGCACGAAGCAGCCAAGCGTGAGCGCCAGCACCTGGCATATGGGTAGTTGTCAAAATTATGATCCCTTTTGGGGTACCCTAAATAATAGGTGCCGTATTATAATAAGGACCCAAAAAGGGACCATAATTTTGACAACCACCCATATGTTAGTATAGTGGACTTATGTTCTAGTTCATGTGAGCCAATCGAGCCCCTCTAGGCGTGAAATGGGCTCGAGCAAGATGCGATGCGTCATAATTCGCTGTGCTCTAACCTAGGCGTCGAAGTACACAAGCAGTAGACTGGTATGACCCTCCATTCGCTACTGTTGTCATTGCGAGGAACAACAACGTCGGAGGGATCTTCGTACAGTCTAACTTGCTGTAATGGCACACTGCCAAGAACACACATGTCTTATACCACATCTCAACATGGACACGAGCGTCCCAGAAACACACACGTAAAACTGATACCAAAACACATCGTCGCTCCCTAATCACAACTGGACATAAGTAGGACTAAGTATACAATCAACAAGCCCTCTAAAGAAGGTATCTGAAAGAGCTCTTTTGTTGGAGCTAAATAGCTGCGCAAAGCCCCACACATCCCCATAGATCCCTATCGCCCAAAGCCTATTTTCTCCTAAACCCTAAACCCTGGACCCTTTTTGCAGCAGGCTTCTCTCGCCCGGAACAGTTTTCGCCGTGAAAACCCCTGGACCCTAAACCCACCCTAAAACTCAACATGCGGGACGCATTCAACCCTATGAACCCTACCTTATTAAGAACCCCAAACCTACTTTTTTTGAGGTTCTTATTATAAACCCTAATATGGGATTTATAGGGACCCTACCAAAAAGTAGGTTTTGGGTTCTTAAGGTAAACCCTAACAAGCGCCTGTACGAGGACGAGGTTCCTCTTCGGGCCCCTGGCCGCGTTGCTGCGTGCCTCAGAGGGGATGTCTTAGACTTACTGGTGCTTAAGTGCTTCAGGCTTAGGGTTTAACGGGAGGGTTGATCCCTGTACTAGTCCCTCCCTATATATTTTCCCTCCACCACTCTCCCTTAAGCACCAGTAAGTAGCAAACTTAGCCCTAAGGGTACAAGGATATCTAGAGGACCCCATACGAAGGGTTCTACAAAGGGTTATAACACGCGCTGACTAATTCTGGACACTTAGCATCACAATACATACTTTCGATCGTTGGGGGAGTAGACCATTTCATGTTTAGGGCTTCCTCGTTCGGCCTTGAGTTTGGAGACCAGGTGTCCCTTATATCCCATGGTTTTAAGAGGTGTTTGCCTAGACCTAAACCCTAAACCCTAAAACCAAGCTTGTTCTGGGACCTGAAGTAAGGATTTCCCTGCACTGAAGGTCGATCTTGGGGTCTAGGGTTCCAGAGTTCCGGGAGGTTCGTGCACCGCAGATTTGGGTCTATGTTAGGATCCTCTGCTTCCTTAGTCAATGCAGAGGTTTCTAGGGTTGCTGCATCCTCTATTTGTATTTATTCCGAAACCATCTCTGCCTCGCATTAAACTTCTGCTGGTGATGCAGACCGACTCGTTCACTATTTGGAATCTACCCTGGCATAGCTCTTTATCGTTATTCTCTTACGACGACTCCTGCTATGTTCCCTTGCCCAGTTGCCAAGGGCTCCTCAGAACCCATCTCCGCCAGCACCGGACTTCGCCGGCGTGGACTCAGTGGGCTCTCGCCTGCAGCACATGCTACATTACGCCCAAAAGTAAGGCTTCTTTACTTACTTTAGAGCCCCCCCCCCCCCNNAAAAAAAAAAAAAATAGGTATCGGTTGTTTGCTTGGACACTTAGTCGTCTTAAAACAAAGTTCAACGAAACCCCACACAGTTCTAGAGTTGCGATATGCGGGTCCCAGGTCAGGTCTAAGCTGTCTGCACAAGCCCGAAGGTCTCTTTGACATCCACTAGTCTTCACTGGCCGCAGCAGGCAGCATGGCGGTTGCAAATGTGCATGCCCCTCAAAGCTCATGGGTATTATATCTTGGTCAACTGCGAGAGATAGCAGCATGGCCTTGTGTCTCGGGAGCTGGACTACAAAAATCCTTCACTGCCTGAATTACCCTAGACTTTGAGGAGGAGAACATGTTCCTTCTTGTGGACAATATTAATATAACATTTATAAGGCCTGAACCCCTAAACCCCCGAGCCCTAGACCCTAAAAGACTACCCAAAGAGCTCGGATACGGCCTTCGAGACGTCTGCCGGAAGAGAAATGGGCAAAGACGGGCCTCAATGGCAACTTCGTTACCGATTATACAGGGTTTTGGGTTTAGGGTTTAGGGTCAGGCTTTACGGTCTTAAAGTGTCCAAAATCTTTTGCCCTTGGGTCGTCGGATTCCGGGTTTGGGTTGGGGTTTTCTTTGGAGTGCTTGCGAGGTTTAGGATTGTATACCCGAAGTCCTAACTCATGAGCCCCAAAGCACTATGCCTGCCCAACCCCAAAACCCTAGAATGTCATAAAAGTCCTACTTAAAACTCTACACCCTATAAGTCCTACTTACACCCAAGACCTTACCAACGCCAGGCCTGCGATCTTGCAACCTATATGCATAAGCCCAGAACCCAAACCCCCAAACTCCTAAACCCCAAACCCAAATCCCCTCAACCCCTAAGCCCTGAACCCTAAACCTCTAAACCCTAAATCCCTAAACCCCCAAACACGAAGTCCTAAACCCCTAAACCCTAAACCCGATCCTCAACCCTTATAGCCCTAAACCCGATCCGACCCCTGTCACAAGGCATAGCGGCTCATCAGCCAGGGGCCGTCTCGTCATCCGGGAGTCCCCAAGCCTCCCGAACGCGGAGACTTCGACGTCCCAAAAATAGGGAGCCCTTGAAAAGGGAGCCCTTGAAGGGGACCCGATTCAGGGTTTGGGGGTGTGGGTTTGATGTTTGGGGTTTTGGGATTCCTGAGCCCTAAACCCTAAATTCTCGTAGGGTTTGCAGGAGCTTTACGGCCCATGCTTTCGATTTGTTTGCCTTGTGTTGTGCGTGTGGTGGTTGTGCTTGTGGTTTGCGATCCTTGACCCAAAACCCTAAACCTCAAGCCTTGGCCTTAAAGTTGTGTTTGAATTGTTGGTTGCGTGTGCTTGGGTTCTATAGTTGTGGCTCGGAGCTTCCGAATTGCGAGCTCCGGGCTTTAACGATTTCAATTCTTCGGTGGTTCGAACAGTTTAGGGTTTACCTATAGTCTCCATTGTGGTTCCTGTTTTTGGTTTAACCAACTGTATATTGAGGGTCCTATCAGGTAACCCCCAAAAAGGAACTACAATGGATACTATAGGTAAGGTTTAGGGAGTTTGCACCCAAAGTGAATCGTATGAGGCTTAATGGGGCTGAAGATTGATCGGTGTAGTGCTCGTGGGCTTCTTTGGATCGGGGTGTTGGGCGCAGGGTTAAGGACGACTAGTGCATCAGATGGAAATGTGCCATGGGGAGGACATGGAAGGTGTAGACACCGAATTCTGAAGTGGCACCATGAGAGGCCACACTGGTCGTATACACCCAGGGAACGGCCGGGGAATGAGGTTTTGGGTACATGATATGTATAGTAAGATTAAAAAAAAAGTACACAGGGGCTATAAACGGACATGGTTCTTTCTTTCGGATGGTGCAAAGTTTGGTTAAGAAAACGGACGTGGTTACTAATTATTCCGACCCCGTAACAACACGAATCGGAAGCTCCGAACTTCTTGAACAACGGAATCTTCAGCCGAAACAGCATGACAGAGCAGTCGAAGCCACGCTCCCTCTGTATGTATATATATATATATACTATATATAATATATATATATATATATATACATATATATATACACATCTAGGAAGGCATAGACAAAATACATGCTGGTCAGCATGCAAAGCACCAAGGATGCCTGCAATTGATGCTGATGCCCTAACGCCTGAAGCCTAAACCCTAAAGCCCTATAACACCTGAATCCGTCCGATCCTTGCCCCAGAAACGGCCGGCCTTTCTGCAAAATCCAAGGCCATGGCAAGCTGGTCGGAAGTCATCTGCTTCAACCTGGAATCCCCGACCCACCTTAATACTGTGATACTGTGGGAGCCTTAATGACTCGAACAGGGTTTTTGTATATTTCAAAGTAAAGACCTTACTACAAGGGAACACTATCATCAGCTAGTGTTAACTATTATATAGCCCCCAAACTGCCTGAAATGCAACAAGGATTTGGATGTTTTGGCTTCTTGATCAGATTTTCTCGGAAACTCCCTGTGTTGGCTTGGGGCGCAGGGTCTTGAAGTCTTGCGGGGTGAACTTGTCCTGCGAGAAACGGTTTAGGGCTTATAGGGTGTAGGGTTATCATAGGATCCCCTGCCAACGGTTTGGCCTTGAGAGATTGGGATAGTTTCGATGAATAAGGGTCCCCTTTAGGGTCCTTCCTATCTGGGACCTCAAAAAGGGACCCGAATTGTTGCCGCAAACCGGGTCTGAGGCCGCGACCTGTTAAGTGAAGGCTATACTAATTTAGAGCTACCCATGTACTTGGAGGGTCGGGAGACTTTGTAAGTAGGTGATAAGTAGACTTAGAAGTATCCTAAAAGAGACTCTAATTGGGGTTATACTACTTATAAGTCTATAAAATAGCCATTTACTAAGTCCCCCGACCCCCTAAACCCTAAACCCTAAACCCTAAACCCTAAACCTTCAAGTAGGATTCAGGAGGCCACGGGTGCCTGCCCTGCCCGTAAAGGTGCAACAATGAAAAAGTGGGCTGGGGTCCTCTACCCTACCTTAAGAACCCCAAACCTACTTTTTTGTAGGGTCCCTATAAATCCCATGATAAGAACCTACAAAAACATGGGTTTGGGGTTCTTAAGGTAAGGCTGCATACGTGAAGGCATTAAAATACCTAAATAGGGGTCTGTTTTTAGGTCTAAGCATATACTAGACTCTAGGCACATGAAGCTTTAGGGCTAATCAGCCGGTCTGGGTGTCTGGGACCCTAAGACCCCAAACCGTGCAACCTACACAGCGGAAACATGGAACCAGGAAGCACTTACGAGACGAATCTTCTGCCAAAGCACAACGCACCTTTCCCCCAAGATTCATGCAGCCACTTATGATAAACTCCACATGCGTACTAATTTACATTTCTGTACCAAACCACCGGGTCGTTTGGATCTTAGTAGTGTTACTCGTGTTAGGTCTGGCTGGCCGCAGATCACTTTGTCGTGTCTTTTCGGGGCCGCATGGTTTGACTCATTACCTCGAAGGTGTGATACCTATGCACTTACACGTAGCTGTAGTTCTTCCTTGGGCTATCCAGCTTGTTTTTTTGTAGGATACTAGCGATACAAAAGCATCACCAACCAAAAGATGCATGGTATACCAATCCCCCCATCCATCGGGCTGTTGACTAGCCCTACACACCCTAAAGCCGCGAGTCAGTGTCGCTAGAACCTATCCCCCTCAAGCTCGAGAAACTATGAACCAAAGCCTCATCCTGCAACCCAAAACCCCAAAACCTTCAAACCCGGCGCTGAACCCTTACAGAACCCTACGCTTAACCGGACTTAACCGCCGAACAAGGGAGACAAGCCGACAAGCCTGCCCGTGGATGTGAGCTTGGCCTGCGTCCTGGGCAGAAAGATGCAAGCATAAACCCTTTACAGTGTTTGAGAAGCCCCAAACCCTAAACCCTAAACCCCAAACTGCTTGAAAGGGTTCCCTAGGATCTCGGGGCTCATAGGGGAGGGGTTTAATAGGAACCACAGGGGTCCTCAAACCCAAACCTGAAACGATATGGGTTTAAAAACGGCTTACAGGGCTTATAGGGCTTCTAGGATGTATAGTTTAGGGTTTGGGGTTTAGCTAGGATTTCAAGGCTCCAGGTGCCCGCCTCCTCCGCCCAACCAAGGAAGTGGAGACTGTGCTAGCCTGATGTGAACCGCGGAACTCCAAACCAAATCCCTTGTGGGTTATGCGAGTACCTATAGGCTCCCTTGTAGTTCCTCTTCGTGGTTTATATTTAGGATCCTATAAGGTAATCCCCAAAAGGACCTACGATGGAGCCTATGCGTAGCCGCAAACCGAAACCGCAAACATACATGCTAGCTAACTCTGAAGCAAATCAACAAGCCCTCTAGCACCCTCCACCTACCTTGGATAAGGGCTCAGTTTGCAATTTACTTATCAACCTTTCTCGAATTTAAGGCCCCTCCATGCCGCAGCGAGTGGCTGCAACGTACCGTCAGGCCGAACAGTAGCTCGAGCTTCCTGACAAGCGAGGGCGGCTTGAGATGAGCTGTTCGACGTTCGGGACCATTACAACAGCAAGCCTGCCAAGTTACTCGAAACCCTCTTGTCTAAGAGTCATCGTACGCAGCCTTGACATACAGACCCAATGTAGAGTTCTCCGAACTCTACACCCCAAACCTGCAGGAGGGTTTGTGTTCACTGGGTATACCACGCGGTCGCTAGGCCATCGTTTAGGCTGAGGGCTCAGGATTAATGGATTCGGCTCGCCCCAGGCACGATTCCGGCAACCTCCGAGTCCGCGCACATCGCGTTCACATTCAAAGGGTCTGCGGCTGTGCTCTAGTTCAGGCTTTCTGGTACACCTTCCTAAACGGAACCTCTAATCCCTTCAGAACCGCGAACCTTGATTGGGTTCTGTATAATGGAACAAAGAAGGAAACCGCATTATCTAATATAGATCCCTCTTTTGAAAACTTATAAACATGCATTCCTTAACGAGAGCCCAGTTGAAGTCGCAGAAGGGCCTCCACGGGAATGCGAGCAGCGAGCCACTCGTCGGCTGCTTCCCGGTTGGTCAGAAAAGGTGGGGCCTCCACTTTAGGGCATGTAGGGCTTAAAGGGCTAAGGGTATTCGGTTTATAGGGTTTAGGGTATTCATAAGGTTTTTACGGTTTCGGGTTTACAAGGTTTAAGGTACAGCCTCAACTTTTGTGTTGAGGAGTGTTTGGTTTGGCTTTAGGGTTGGGTCGCGATCTCACTCACAGCAGGAAGTCTGGTCTATCGGTCCACGATGGTGTTCAGGGTATGGCCAAGTACAGGCTTGCAGGAGGGATTTTAGAAAAGCAACGTGCAAGTGAAGTAGGCTCGGCACACCAGCTAGCACATGCCTCACTCTGGGACAAAACCCTAGGGATCAAAATAGCCCAAAAGCCTTATATAGTATGGTCTTTGGGCCCAAAAGCCTTAATATATGAGTCCTTAGATCCCTAGGGAAACATGCTACGGAATCATGCTGGACCTTCGGGCCTCTCTGCGCTCTACTTTCGACCTGCAGCAAATCCGAAAACCTCACCCTAACCCCAAAAGCCTAAACCTTAAACCCCTCAACCCTAGAACCCTGAAGCCCTAATGAAGCCTTAAAGCCCTTTTTGCATCCAGCCTGCAT
>CAJNDV010004424.1:0-83723 GCA_905221635.1 Symbiodinium sp. CCMP2456 | reverse complement strand
AGTAATAGCAGCAGTAGTAGCAGTCGTCGTCGTCGTCGTCGTGGTAGCAGAAGCAGTAGCAGTAGCAGTAGCAGTATTGCATTGCATTGCATTGCATTGCATTGCATTGCATTGCATTGCATTGCATTGCATTGTATTGCATTGCATTGCATTGCATTCATTGGTCTTCGGACTCCACGCTCGACATTTCCGATGTCACAGCTTCCTCGGTTTCCATGGGCACTGGCTCCATATCCGACTCTGCATCTGTAAGGTCGATCACCTCCCCTGGGGCAAACGAAGAAAGGACTGCCCGATCAAACTCTTTTCTCCAGTCGAGCTTTCTTTCGTATTTCCATTGCCCAAAGAGCCCAAGAAGGCCGTGCTGGACACCTTGCTTTCGCGCGTCTGCGGCCCTCAGTAGCTCGCCACGAACTGCTGACCTTGGACACGATATCATATCCCATATGCTTTCGGAGCAGGCAGGATCTCAACCCTATCAGGATCTAGCACGGAGACCTTTAAAACTGGAAGACAGCATTGTCTGCAAGGAGCCCCACTTCCGGTGCTGGCAAAAACCCTCGAGCTTCCTGATGAGGGCACGTCCCCTCTGCAGCCTCTGCTTTCTCACGAGGCCCTCTTGCGAGGCCAGGTTCGAAACGCTGGCTGTTTCCTGCTTTCCCGCGAGTTATCGAAGCCTTCCCCAAGCCTTCGAAGACCCATGATACCCCGGCACAAGCGGCAACAATCCGACAATGCTTTCGGTGACATGAAGGCTGGAGCTGGCAACAGTTCCGATGCCACTTCGTAACTGCAGTGCCTCCGCTCAATTTTCGATATCCGGTTTGGGTATTTCTTGCCTTCAGAGTCGCACCTTCGCTGCAGCATGCTCCTAGACGTAAACCCCACAGCTGTGCAGCGACGGCGTCAAAAAATCAGGACCGGGTTCACGACGCAGAGGGGACGACGTGCAGGCCAAGCACTGAAGCTGGCAACATATGCAAATAATTCGACCCCGCTTCGAGCTGCATCATGAGCATCGGAAGGGTCCCTTTCACATGTGGCCTCCTGCCACAAGTTAAAACAGTCTCGATATGAGCCCCTTGTTGCAGACATGACTACTTAGGAAGTCCGATCCTGTAGGTTTACTTCCCCACGGAGTATTGCCGGAGCCCTGAGAGCCCTGCCCGGGCCATAGCCGGCAGGCACCTGCACCTGCCCACAGGATAGGATGCGGTACCGCTGAGTAGAAGTACCAAGCTCCCAATAAGACATGACTGTAAGAATGACACCAAAAAACCTCAGATTGTTGAGGGGCAATGTGGCTTGAGGACTCAGGCTGCAGTCCCCTGCACACGAGATGCAGGTGCAACGGGAGGCTCATCCGGCAGGACTCGGCAGCACTCACTGCTGCTTCAATGCCTGGACCAAACGTTTGCGCAACCTCGTGCTCGACCCGAGACTAAGATCTTGAACTCTGCTCTGACGCCTTGCGCTTCCGATACCCCGGACTTGAACCCTGAAGATCCCTGAAGCCCTTCCATGCAAAGGATGCCCTCCTGGAGAACGCCCGCCGACACCCGGCCTGGCCTGAAGCATCTGTCCTTCCTCGGCAGATGGGCCAGGAGCTACCGGCTCATGCCCGCTGCTGTGGCGCTTGTGTCAGGTGGCTCCCAAATAATTAGCGCCAAGAGATCACAGTCTCACACTTTCTCCGAGAAGCCAAAGCCTTTTTCAGACCCGCATCCGGAAGCCCTGAACTCTGCGGCCTGGCGTCCGGAGTTTGAACTTGTACCATCTGGCCAGCACTGACACCTTTCCGGCCACACAGATGCTGGCTTCAGAGTCTACACTTGGTACGGGGTCTTCGCCGAAGTCCAGGGACATACAATCACAGCTGCGAGGCCTTGTGGCACCGTTACCTGCAGCTGGCGAACTCCTGGCCCAAGCCAGTCTCAAAACAGTGCATGGGAGGTCTTCGAACGTAGCCGCAACTCATCTCACGGAGTTATGAAAGAGTCCCACTGGACTTTTCACGCTCAGATCTTGTGCAGTCTCTGGAGTTCTGGCCCGGAAGCTCGGCACGAGAAGCCCTGTCCACTCCGTGACACAGGTTTCACATTGTGCATACGGGGAAAAAGCATAATTAACTTTTGATTGCAGCTCAGTTTGATGCGGGATCGGGCATGCCGACATGACAAAAACGTGCCAAGAGATGGAACAGAAACATCCCGAGATATTCTCTGCGCGGTTTTGACATGTCGGCGCGTATTTTGGCATGTCGGTGTGTGCTTTTGGCATGTCGGCGCGTGTTTTTTACATGTCGGCGCTGTTTTTGGCATGTCGGCACGTTTTGTGGCATGTCGGCGGCAGCCCAAGTTTTTGCCACGTCGGCGCCTATTTTCTGCATGTCGGTGCGTACTTTTGGCATGTCGGCGGGTCCTGTTTCAAGAGTGACTTCCATGCCCCCAACTGTCTCTAATTTAGTCCTCCAGAATTCCTTGTGTTCATAGTAACCTCTTTTCTATTTAACTCTGTCAGCGAGCATATTTCGATCTCGGCGCATGTTTTTTGCATGCCGGCGCATCTTTTCCATCTCGAAGCGTTGCTTTTCTGTGTCGGCGCCTTTTTGCCTGCCGGCACGTGTTTTTTGCACGTCGGCGCGTACTTTTGGCATGTCGGCGGACCCTTTTTTTTTCAAATTAGTGCCGACGAAGACCCCAAACAGCATGGACATAAAACGTAAAGATAGGAGAGACGGGCTAGAATGCACGGTTTGCTATGGTGTCCTGCCAATGGATCAGGGCTTAAACCATGCAAGAATGCATCTAAAGCCAGAAAACTACTACTTTGCTCTCAGACAGCTGTCGGCCCATTACTGCAGGTTCAGGTCGCTTCGAAATTTGAGCCACTTCCGTTCAAAAACCTGTTCAGCCACTTGACAGACAAATCCAAAACTAGAGCGTCTCACTACTACATGTTGAGGTTTAGGGACGGCGTTGAGCTCTAGATTTGTTGAATTTGGGAAATGCATTTAGGCTTGGTCGGAGGCTTCGGGAGCTCGATTTGGGTTCGTGGACTGGGGCCAAGAACACCAGCAAAGCTGAAACAGCCTTAAATATGTGTTCCAAGCCCTGAAAAATGCATGTTGAAGCCCTGCAAACCAAACTACAGCATTTGCAAGACAGTTTAGGGACACCGACGGCCGCATGCGTTTGGGGCTTTGGAAATGCATTTGGGCTTGGTCGGTGGCTTCGAGAGCTCAATTAAAGCGTCGGGATGGGCACCAAAATCAAACACTTGCATGACGACTTTCGGGTGCACTTGAGCTCCGGGTGTGGTGAAACCAAGGCCAAACGGTTTAGCCGGCCTTGGAACATGCAGTTAGGCTTGGGTTCGGAGGCTTCGGGAGCTCGATTGGGTTCGGGTCCCAGTCCCCGAACCCAAATCGAGTTGCGGACTAAAGCTCTGCTGGCTGCATCGCGTGTCCAGCTGCTGGTCCAACACGATTCCTCATGGTTTCTCTTCTACTTAGTAATTTCATTCAATATCCCGAGTCCCCGCGGCTTCAAAGTCCGTCCCAGTATTGGGAATCATGATTGAAGCCCTGTTGAAGCCGGCCCAAAAATGGCTTCAAACATCCTCTCAGTATTGGGGAGTTAAATCCGATTCTCCACTACTGCGAAGGTATTTGATGCGCATTTTGAAGCCAATTTGCAACAGGCCTTCTGAATCTTGTGACCAAACATCTTGCCAGGCCCTGTCGACTTCAAAAGATATGTAACCAGCAGATTTGTTAGGGCTTTTCTTGGATCCATGCGCAAAAGCTCAGGTTATAAGTAGTTTGGATAAAACAGCTCAACTAACTTGTGACCATATTTCGGGGTGGAGGAAACCCATCGGGAGGGAGGGGAGCCTTCCGGGCGGATTGCAAAGGGTGGTAAAAACCGTCTTCCCCACGAAAAGCTCGCATGAAGGGGAGGAGATGAGCTCCAGAGCCGTTCCACCCATACATCCATTCGAGCCCCGAGCTCCAGAAAGCCGCGTTCCGCCCATCCAAAACCGCCAGAACCCCAGCTCCAGAGCCACGTTCCACACATCCATGCGGGCCTTCCACCCATCCCGCTCACCCATCCAAACCCGCCCGCGGGCCCCCAGCTCCAGAGCCGCCTTCCACCCATCTCGCCAGGCGCGTTCCTTCTTCTTCCGAGGAGAGGACCCTGTCTGGGGAAGTACACACTTTCAAATTCCCCCAACTCCCTCTGGGTTATTCCTCCTGAATTCCTTGAGCCCCTCATCGGAACCTTTCTAGGCCATTTAACTGCACGTGTCTTTTCCATCTCGGCGCATTCTAATGTTGGCATGTCGGCGCGTTGTTTATGGCGCGTAATTTTGGTATGTCGGCAGAAACCCTTTCTTTGGTATGTCGGTGCACTTTTAGCATGCCGGCGCATACGTTTGGCATGTCGGCGGAAACTTTTTTGCATGTCGGAACGCTTGTTTTGCACGTCGGCAGAAATCCAGCTTTGACATATCGTGTGGGCACGTGGTGGTTTGTGGTTGTCAGCGCTTGTGGTCTGTCCGGTTTGGAAATTGTGCGATGCTCGACATGTAATTTCTTCGTCCCTGCATGTCCCTCATGTCCTCCAGTTTGGAAGCCCTCATCCCCAAAATGTGGAAAGGCCTTGCATCTCCAGCATCGGAGTTGCACGCAGCTGCCGCGGATCGATAGAGGCTCGCGAGGAGCGGGAAGAGGACGACGCACTGCAAGGACACGTTTGATGTTGCAGATCATGGCCAAGGTTGTGAGCTTTGACCGCCGAGTGCCACACATGCTGGAGCGGGCATCATCGTGGTCGCAGAACATGTGGTGGAGCGACGGGTCCAGATTCCTGCGAAAAGCGAAGTCCCCTGGTCAATACATTCTCGAACTAGGTTCCAAACAGCTAAGTTGCTGATTTCAAGGCCTTGTATGTTTCCTTGTATTAACTGCATGTCTTCGCGACGGAAGTCTGGGCCCATAGCAGGAACTTGTTCGTTTAGTGACTCGTGGAGGCGGGCGGCCAATGGCGAGTTGACGCTTAACACCAGTCCCCAGTGGCTTCAAGGTGTTAACCTAACCAAAGCTCAAATCACTCAGCGCACCAGCTGGGCCTCAGGTTGTCGGGCTCCTCCGCGAAGCACATGATAATTGTGGAAGCCTTGCTTGCAGACCATTGGGAGATTTGGATGCTTCGCTAATTAATTCAGGACGGCAGGATCCAAAGGCTCCCTAGTTGGGGCGTGCAGCTTGACTTCAACCAATCGTGCGGCAAGAAGACCTGCCTGTACAGGGAGGCTGCGAGCCACTCCCGAAGCGGATCCGAATCTCGACACTGGTATCTCGACCCGACATCCTACCCCAGATCTATCACGCAAAGCCGGAAGCCTTTCTTGAACATCCTCAACGTGCCTGCACCAAGTCCAAAACACTCAAGAAGAAGGAAACAATTCAAGCGGTGTTGTACTAATTGAGTTGTGCTATTACGATGTACCAAAAAGACAATTCATGGCTGCTCAGCATACCTCGCATAGCCGGAAGATGAACATCAACAGAGACAATGACATCAGAGAGAATGGAAACACACAATGAACGACCACTACCGTCACAACTGCCATCATCATCATCATCACCACCATCATCACACCCACCGTCGCCGCCGCCACCACCACCACCACCACCAGCAGCAACAACAACAGCAACAGCAACAAGAAGATCAACGATAACAACACTAAGAACAATAACCACACCCACACCCGCCCCCATCAGCACAACCACCACAACAACAACAACAACAACAACGACGACGACGAAGACGAAGACAAAGACAAAGGCTAAGACAGCGACAACAACAAAAGCAACCACAACCACAACCAACATCAACTTGGTCCGTCTGTCTCTTGTGGCAGGCCACTATCCCTGCGATCATGTCTGCTGCGGCTGTTGGTCCGTCTCCGTCTCTTCCGACTATCGTTCGCCTCGGTGAGTCCATGCGTTCAAGTTTCAGATAAAAGCTCTTTTCTCTGGCATGACGCACAGATGAGTACATTCGTAGATTAGCAACATCTGCTGCTCGCGCAAGGAGACGCATGAGAATATGGAAAGCCAGCCGAGAGGCGTCAACGATATGGATCTTTTGTCGAGACTTTGTCGTCTTTTCCTTCAAAGATTGCCGTGTGCTGTGCGCAAAGTCCGTTTCCAATGTTCATTTCAAAGTGAAAATTGCCTGGCAAATCCGGGACTTCAAGCAGACGTCATTTTGGAACTTCTGTGGGCCTCCTCGTCTGCCTGCTTGTGGCGTTCCGCCGCCGGCCTCAACCTTTCTTCGAGTTCCGAAGTCTTGCGGTCATCCTGGGCTCCATTGATGCATTCGCGGTGCTGGAGCATGTGCAGACGACGAATTCGCGATACATGCAGGCGCTGTATGGTTGGGATGAACATGCTGAAGCTACGGCTGCTTCCTGCCCAACGAGAGAAATCTACATAATCTACGTGTAGAAGTATCAGATACCAGCAGGACAACACGGCAGCAAGTCATTGTCAGATACAGCAAGCACACCATCCCCATGCCCGGATCAAACCGGTCTGCAGTGCAATTCTCGCAGTCGAGGGACTTGCTTCGGGGCATCTCGTGTCGTGCTCGGCTGACTTGATGCCCGGGCCTTGCTGCGTCAGAGAGGGAATGCAGCGAGGGGACCCTTGCAGAGCTATTGCGTTTAGGTGCCTTGGGCTTGTGGGGTCGCTGCGCCCGCTTTTTCTCCAGCTCCTCAAACTTGTCACGAACCTGCTTGTAGCCTGCAGGCACGAATGCACAAAACGGTGTGATGTCTTGACAGTCCACCTCAGACAAGTGCAAGAAGTACCTTCATGCACACGAAAGTTCAGATGCGCTTCGTACTCTTCCTGGTCGAGGTAGCCCGTTCCGCACAGCTCGCAGACCTGTGGCTTCAGCTTCTCTGCAGCTTTGCGCCTCGGGGGAAGTTTCTATATTATTAACACAAGCACACGCAAGCTGACCGACTTCATTCCTGGCTATCTGTTCCTCCTGCCACTTGCAGAAGATTCGATCTGCATAACAAACTGTGCTGCAGGATTGTGCATTTGTTGCTGCCAAGTTGCAGCTCAAGCCTTTGCAACGACTCGGCTTCTGCGTTGAGTTCCCGAACTTGCCGGCGAAGAGTGGATCTCGGCCAGGGAAACCCGATGCAAACACCGCTGAAGGCATTAAGCTCCTGGTGGGCCTCAAGATCCGAACGAGAGTTCCCGAATGAATGAAAGTGACTCCCATCGCTAGGAAAGCCCCAAGAGGTAAAGTCTGATTTTTTCAGCTTAGAACAAGACCAGATTAAACTTTCCGCATTGGGTGGGCACTTTGCAAGCCAAGTGTCGACATGTTGTTGTATCCACCGGTGGTAAGTGCCATTGCCTCCAGCAGCTGCAGCTTCTGATTTCTGTCGGCTACTCATATCAAGCACACCATCCGAGTGTCGTACATCCAGGTCTTCCGCTCGCTTCAAGTTGAAAGCTGCCTGCGAAGAGTATGCTCAGTAGGAGAGTTTCAGATCAAGCACCAGCACCACGAATAGGAAATCTGCCGCTTGTCCAATGCTCTGGCTGTTCCTTCAACAACTACAACAAAGGTTGCGACAGCCCCACGCGGGACTACGCGCTGCCCGAGTGATGACGAAACGATGCGCCACCGCTTGGACTCCGCTGGATCAAGTCGTGTGATTCGAAATCGGCGGGCTCTCAACAAGCTGCATTGTTGGGTTGCTGCTAAACTGCTAAACTAGACGACGGGGACAGACAAGTGCTGGAGGGTGAAGCGATGCACGATCTGAGGTCACCCCGCAAAATTGGATGCAGTCGGATTTGCCACAGCATGGACGGCTAGACTTATGGATGAGCCCATGTTGATATCAGGCAAGTGCGAGTTTTCATCGTGCTCATTCATCTTTATACTATTCCTTTGTTTGCAACGGCTGGTTGGCGCCTGTGTGCAGCAATCGCGTCACCACTTGACACATTACACTTCAGCTGCCTTCGCTGCAAAAGAAGAATCGAATGGAGTGGCCCACGAATTTGGAGTAAACCGGGCCGCCTTACTCTCAGAAAACGAGGCTTTCGAGGTGCCTCTTCCTTCATTACCTTGAGCTTCTCCTTCACCTCCTCCGGCAGAGCACGCCGCCTGGGGTCATCCTTTAGCCGCTCCAGCTCTTGCAGGCCGAAGGTCTCACACTCCTTCGCCGGCTGAGGCTCAGAGCTTGGAGCTTGGGCTTTGGGTCTTCGGGCATTTCGGGCGAGGTTGCCGGTGGCTTCTGGTTAGGTGATTCCCTGCAGGCATAGCCGAACCAATCATGACAGCCAGAGCAGCTAAAGCTGCAAGGTGCCATTGCAGTCCAAGGCTCTGCCAGAATCTCTTCGCACTGACTGAAGCACTCGTCCTCCTGTGCCACTGTTGTTTGCCCTCCCCGATTTGTGCTGAAGCTAAACTTGCCACATTCGTGGCACGGCGCTGTAAGCAAAGTTGCTACAGATGCGGGAAACTTGGGCAGTATGCGGAAGTACCACAAGAGAGAACTCAGAACCTCTCCCATAGCTAGAAACAGCTCGACTTCCAAGGCTGGCAACAGTGCAGACTTCTTCGTGCCCAGGCGGCATATTCGAGTCGAATCTCACTCTGCTCCGCACCATCTGCATGCTGTAGAAACCTGTCCTCATGGCGAAAAAAGCGCAAAAGCAACATGTCGGCCTGCCGGAGACTTCCTGGTATGCATACTGTGACCGAGCAGGTGGAATTCATGGAGCCAACTGCCGGCGAGACAAGCCGCTCGGATGATGTCGGAATGAATTTTCGGGCATACCTTCAAGTCGCGCTTCTGGATTCCACCCAGCACGGCCTTACATCAGAATCTTCTAGATCGAGTCACAACGTCGACTGTCACAGTCTGGACCTCAAGCCTCTACGGAACAGGGGATGTGATGTTCAATGCTTGCCTTGTACCATTACCTACGCTTATGCCTACAACCACCACAACAGAACATGACCCTTACAACATCCTCTACCAGTCACCCCGACGATGTAGCCTTGAAATAGAAACCAACTAGTAAAAGAAAAACAAGACCCAGACAGCATGAGGACTTGCTGAGGTGAGAGAGGGGGCTGTGCCAGCTCAGATGGGAGCCTTGTCGTAGGGGCACAATCCAACCAAAAAGCTTTTGCAAACCTTGGATGGCCAGAAGCGGACAAGCCCATCAACGCACAAGACTTGAGTATGAAGTGCGGAACGCATGCTTTTGTGACTTTTGTGCGGGCCGATGGGGTCCCAGCAAGCTGGGACCAAGGCAGTCTTGTCTTTCCAATCATCTGACGAGTGTTTGCCTTTTTTGCCTCACGGGCATGGACACAGATGCACAAGTGTCACAGGTTATTGCCCGGCCGGAGGATGAACTAAAGACCAGCAACGAGCCATTTACATGATTGATGCTTGGGCTGGCTTGATATGATCACGAAAGCCCAAGGCACGCATGTCTCGCTGAGGGCCCATGAGGGCATCGAGCATCGCACGTGCCTCATTCATGCCTGGGTGACTTGAGTCTCAAGAAATTGTCAGGCTCGAGTAGTCCAGACATCCCAGAAGTCGACCCGATTTGTTGATAGTGAAGTGACTTTAGCGGCACTGGGCTGGCTCTCACAGGCTACTGGAATCAACTCTCAACCTACACCCAGCATCGGTCCTGAAATTCGCACCAGCTCAGCTGGAGAGAGCCACAGGAGCACTTGTCCACACCATGGCCCAGGGAGCAGGCACGACGACACAACAGAATTGAAACCCTGCCACGATGGGCCAAGATTGAACAAAGACTATAGATCTGTTTAGACTTGTTTTGCACCAAGACGGTCCGCGAATGAGCTTCGTATAGGCCAAATCATAGAGCAGTTGCACTGCAGCACAATCTGTAGCCGCACCCCAAAGCGCCAGCGGTTGCCTGGAACAGGTATTCGAAGTCTGCCTCTTCAACATCCTGAATGCCAACATCGTCCTTCACCTGGCTGCACAGAGAAGGTCTTCTGCGAAGACCCGGGATCCTTCAAGCTCTCACACAGAGCTGCTGGGACAGGCTCAGTCGTTTCTGCACCAACACTAAAACTTAAACCAGGAATGAATCTCGAGAAGAGGAGCAGATTTCATTGCCGTCGGCAAAGCCGGATCGCCTTAAGCATTATCATTAGATGGGACACGGAGCTCCTGTTCCATTCCCCATCAGGCAGACTACTGCAATCGAGGGTCCCATTTTGATGTGGCCCGTGGAGCAGTTCCACTTGCCACCGAAGTGCCGCTTCTTAGGCGAGCGTTGCCTTGAGACTGTGCCAGGGTTTTAGGTTTTGCGTACCACCTAACACTTGGGGCGGCCGGGGCATACAATCACGCCGCAACCCGGACATACAACCCCTTGTCCCGCTTCAACGACGGTGGGTTCATGTCGGTTCTCAGGCCTGGGGCGAGGTTGCTGCGCTAGATGTTGGCGATTTCAGAAATCACTCAGGCACTGATGTTCACGTTTGGATTCGGAGAACTCGTGTCCCAAGCCATGACAGGCATGATCGGCTTTGACATCAACGAATGACGCACCAGCACTGGTGCCTTATGGCAGACAACAGTCTGCTCATGACCGAGAAGCTGGATGAGAAAGCGGCCGCCTTCAATGTCGAAGACCCAAACCTCGGACCGGGATCCGCGCAGTTCTCTCCCCTCGCGGATTCGGTCTTCTGTCAGCTGCAAGCCAGTTCAGACAGGAGTTTACGGTGCCCATGTTGTTTCCCCGAAGAAGTGTTCCCCCGTACAGAGAAGTAGAGCAGCTCCTTGCAGACTACACATGCCCGCTGTGGCCAGGTTGCATGAACAGCACGATGCCACACGCTCCTCGGACAAAGCAAAGCCGCATTCACCCCTGGAGGAAAACAGTCTTGTACAGGCTCTCATGACACCTGCAGACCCAGCAGCTCATTGTAGGCTTCGTTTCTTCTGCATGGGTCCACGATTACCTGGTCACCAGCTGACGCTACGGTGCAGCCGCAGCTGCAATCAACATGCCGACACGCCTTTTCCATCCTTTTCCATACCCTGACCGCGACAAGCTGCATTGAGGTCCTGCGCCCTGCTCAGCATGGAGACATCTCCAATCCTGTCCAGCAGCTGCTGGCCCTTTTTGTTGTGCCGCTCCTGGCACTAAGTTCTCAAACTGGCGGCATTGCGGCGCTGGCAAGCCCCAGGCTACCCTGCCACTACCACTCACTATATGTTGAAGAGAGATTCAAGGCTTGGGCTGTGGAGTTGTGACCACTCAAAACATTGCCGCAGGCAACCGTCCTCATCGGAGTCAACTTTGGGCAACATATCCAAGTACACGCGGATCTTCTTGTGCAGGAAGTGGAATAGCCTTCTCCTCGCGCACCAGGGACCCCAAGCAATTTTTTGTGCTGGACCGCAGGCATCTTAATACCCACAAATCTGCGAGCTCGAATGAGGGCCGAGTTGCGCATAGTCCGGTGCTGCGACTCGCACGAAGCTCGGATCCCTGGGTTCTTGCATGTAGACTATGGCTCTGAGGCATTGCAGAGGCAGAGGACTCTTCCACCTTTCTTTCGATCGGGGCCGGGCTGACTTTGGTAGGCCTGCTCCAGCTCCCCAACACCTGCAAGGAGAGCAGCTGGAATCCTCAAGTCAATGAAGACACCAATAAATATGTCTAACCCCATGCATTCCTCGGGGTCACGGAGCTTAGTTTGAGCTTCATCCACCAAATCAGCAATCCTGAGTTTCGCGGTGCCGCGCCTACGTACTTCAGCTCCGTTGCTTCTTTGATGTCCTGACACGGCACCGAAGGCTTCAGCTCAAAGGAAGGAGCTTTGGGATGTTAGGGAATTAGGGAATGCAAACTGCATGAAACGGGAACGGCTAAACACAGTGACATCAGGCTCCATCGGGCACGGCTCCAAAGGAGAGGACACCCCCTTGATGATGTGCAACCGGATTACGTAGCTGAACAAGAGTTGCTGGCAACAATCGCTCGTTATTTTGTGAAGCTACACTTCGGAAAGCTCAGATTTCTTGGGAACTGCGACGTTCGTAAAGAGATTTCAGGTGTGGACCCTTTGGGAACAGAAGCAAGCCGAGCCAGCGCTGCGCTTGCTGCTGAGTCCCGGGCATAAAAGATTTTGTGAAGCTCCGGAGGGTTCTTCCTCACACTTGCAAAAACAGGAGCATGCAATTTATCGAAAGATTTGTTGTAGTTCGCTGTCCTGGACGCTGCGGTTGATAGAAGTACATGTTTTTCACCCGGTGCATCTATGAAGAGGTACCCTTAAAGTACTACGATTGGTGAACATGCTTCCTGTAGAGGACGAGGGAATGACAACTTCTGTGGTCAGATTCGCACCCACAGCCAAACACAAGCTCCACAGCCGGACTGCAGCGAAGGCGCAGACAGACAACATAAACATCTATCCTTGGTGGCGTGTGTCTGCCGGAACAAGCTTTTCGTGGAGGTGACTTTGCAAAGTTTCTTCTGGAAGACCAAAGACTCAGACTCTTGGCTGCAGAGCACGCGCTGCCAGGGATCTCAAGCAGAGCCCGGGACCACCAGAAGTCTAGATGAGAAACTACTGTCAGCTTCGGCCAAGGAGCCATTGCCGCAGTGCTTCGCCCTTGTATTCGGAGATTTCTTTACAACCTGTGAGATCTGCGTTGTGTGCAGTTGCTAGCAGAACTCTGAACTGGGAGAAGCTTGGCGAGGCCTGGCTGTCATCCACGAGACAGGGACAATCCAAAAACACAGAACAATGTACTGTAGCAAACTGGCGACAACAGCTCCACGAAGCACATCTACGACGACAATCCGGACGGCCGACTAGGTGCAGAGCAAGGGGCTGCAAACAAATTCGTACATGTGATCCTCGAACTGCATTTCTGACTCAGTGTCCAGGTGTTTCTTGCCTCAGAGACTTCCGCTGTCTCGCACCCGCAAGGCACAGAAAACCCGTCTGGCCCCCACCTGGGCTCTGAACTCCTATATAATTATTGCCAGGGCACAAGCTTCCAACGAAGGCATCCCGGACCTCAAGTTGCAGGATTCATGAGAAGAGGCCATCTTCAAGCTTGAGAAACGGCCTTTCTGCACACCCCAATGGCAAGCACCGCGTTTTTTTGCATTCCATCTGACGTCTAATCGAGCTGGCAGCGGTGAGCACAGCTACCCGGTGCAAGCATTTTCCACCTTGCAGGGCAAGGGTGGGCCTCGCTCTTATCCGGGACCGTCTCACACTCAAGCTGGCCTTCTACGCAAAAGACACCGGCCGGAATGATGCACTTCGAAGACATAAAGTGAAGGGATTCCGAAGGGGCCAGCATTGAGTTCGTCTTCCCGAAACCAGTCGCACAACGACTGTCATTAACCGATGCAGTGCTTTGGCATCGCGGGGTGTGTCGCACACAGAGGTGTGTCCGACGTGCAAATCCGTTATCAAACAAGAATATACAAACATATTGTTTGCCAGAGAGACCTTCACACACAGTACAGAACTGAGTACTGAGGGAACGCCGACTTCTTCCAGGCCGGTCGAAAGAACGCTCTTCCCAAAGCCGATACCCTCAAAGCGGATGCGGAGCACCTGCGCAGATTCTCAAGTGGTTGGAGCTTTTCACATGGCGAAAGGGCCTTCAGGAACTTCCGGGTCAGGACCATCCAAGAGACTCATAGAGCTGAGGGAGTGGTATTGCCTGCAAGTTTTCGGAGGCCTGTGGCCTCGGCCTTATCCCTAGAGTTCTGTAGGCAGTTTGCACAGAAGCTGACGATGCCGTCATGCACAAGGTGCTGGCTAGTGATTATGGGCCTCCTCCTCCTGAGTCCTACAGTGTGACGGCTTCGCTGTTGCTCAGCACTGACAGAGTCGGCATCGATAGCTTTGGCATCGACGGACTTGAAGAAGCCTCAGCACAAAGTATGCATCATGCAGCAGGCATCAGAACCTACGAAGATGCAACTCTGATGGAACCCTGGCCGCTATTTCCACTTGGTGGAATGCCACGCCCATCCGTCAGTCCCTTCCTGCGAGCGGCGATAAAGATGTGCCGCAGAGACGAAAGCCAGGATCCTTGCGGGACAAGCTCACGGCTGCGCAGATGCGGACTGGAGAACTGGATGCTCCCAAAACCCCAAACCCTAAAGACCGCAGACCCTAAAGGCCCCAAAAATCATTGCTCTACGCTCTCCTTCCCCTTCCCCGACCGCCAGAAGCCGCCAAGGCTCAGGTAGCCCACAATGAGCAGCCAAAAGTAGAGGTAGCCATTCTTCCAGAGCAGCTCGGGGATTGCTGGGCGCCCAGTGTCATCTACAAAGTTCATGCCGTAAACGCCACACAGAAACTGAGCTGGACAAAAGATGGTGGTGACCAAAGTGAGAACCTGAGCTGCGTGGAATGGGAAATGGGTTCCCATCTTCCCTTGCTTTGACATAGCCAGGCTGGGGCTGTCTGCTCTTCGATGGTAAGCTGCAGACGAAGAGGATGTTGTTCAGGCGATCTGCCTGCTGGGCTCGCAGCATCTCCTGATCCCTCAGCAGCTGGTCTTGCTCTTGTTCGGCCAACCGATCGTGCATTTGCTGGATGCCTTAGCGTAAGTTCCAAGTCTGTAACTCCACTTGAACCCAGCCGCTTGATTCAACGAGTAGTTTCGGATGCAAAGTGAGGGGAAGGGCCACCAAGAACATGAGCGAGAAAGAGAGGGAGAGAGAGAGAGAGAGAGACAGAGAGAGAGAGAGAGAGAGAGACAGAGCACAGTCGCACATCTGAGGCCAACCGTCCACCTTAGAAGCCGCCATGCAGCTATGTCGCGCCATTGCTTCCAAGGTGCCCATGCACTTTTCGGAAAGGCGGCCGGAGTCATCTCGTGCCTCTTCCAAGTGATCCACCACATCGCTGAGGTAGCTGAACATTCCTGCGTCTATTGGGATATTTCTAGCGTAGTCAAGGCAAGAGCCTATCGGCCTACGAGTATTGCTTGCCTTGCAAGGGCCCAATGGGCCTTCGGAGAAATCTTCGTCGGAGAGCAGCCGCCGGACGACTCTCTGGAGGCTTTTGGCACGGCGATCCACAAGAGCCAGCTGCGTGCGAATGGTTGCAGCCTCCTCGCCCGCCGAATCTACCCTGTTCGCTTGGCTGGCATCCTGTTCGAGGACTTGCAGCCGATTGCCAAAAGCACGCACTACATCACTGATTTCGTCGGCGCAGATATCCAGCACCGCATGCACGAAGAAGTTGGCCCGCCGCTCTCGCAGCCGCGACATGGGCTGTCGCAGCCGCTTCTCGATCTTCATAAGCTTCAGCTCGGGCCGTTGTAGCGTCGTAGACACCAAGGTGTTGCCCGCATGAGGCCACTCCTTCTCGAAAGACTGATCCTCTTGACAAACGGTGATGACCGTGTCCATGTTAGGAGCACCAGAGCAGAAAAAAGATACGTGATGACCCAGGACCTCAACTGGTCCATGCTCCTTTCTTTGATGGGTCAAGGATATGCGCTCGATGGTGCCAAAATAGTGATCTCCATACCGATCAATCTTGCAAGGGTTCTGCTGGATGGTATCCTCAACTGCGAGGGGGTGCAAGCTGTACTTCACAGCCAAAGCCAAGACTACGGACAGCTCAAGCCCCGTAACGTGCACCCATCGCACCGCAGACTGTCCATGCACGGCTTGTGTTGATCTGTGGCCGAAGAAAAACCGCCTGCATTGATCCTCCGGCAGTGACTTTGGCGTGTCAGGCTCGATACTGCGTGTGCTGTAGTCAGTCACCTTCAAGCACTTAATGGCCTGACAGTGTTGCTCCAGGCCCGTCACCAAGCGAGCCAAGATCGTTCGAGAGACGATGGCCTCAAACTCTTGCAGTTGAAGACCCAAGTCTGCGTTCTGACAAACTGCGGATATTATCTTTTGCCGAATCGGCTTGGCTGGTTCTGGAAGCCCATAAGCCCCCAAGGCACTCGAGAGCTGTCTGCCCGTCTTTAGGAAGTGATATCTGGAAGAGTGTGCCTGGAAGACTTCGAAGATACGCTCAGGACTTAAATCGAAAAGCGACTCCAAAAGATCCTCCCGGACGTCGTCGTGGCGGTTGTGAAGGCTAGGCCCGACAAGCTGCGTGGCATCGAAGATGCACGGGCACTCGCCACTGGGCTCCTGCAAGCTCCAGGTGTTCCACAAGTCGCACCAGAAGTCGCCATCCGACTCCACGGTGTCGAGGCGAAAGCTTGCCTCTGCTTCTGATGCGGACTGCTCCCGCTCGAACTCAAACTTCGGCGACACCTTCTGCGCATCCTCGTCCTCCTCTGCGGCATCTCGTTGCCGTTGCGAGCCCGGTCCCGTCGAGTTTTTGGCACGGGACCAGGTGAGCACACGCGCACGCTGCACCATCGATAAGCCGAGCTGCTGCAAGTCTTCCTGGCACATGTTTGGATCTCGACTCGCGACACGAAAGACTAGTATGATGCAGCACATTAACAGAAGTCAAAGCCCCGGGAAACAAGGCTATACTATGCCATCTTGCATTTTTGCATAGGGATCGGTTTGTCCTTGTCAAGGGCTGCCAGGTCGCATTCTTGTTGTATCCTCTCCTGTACCACTCAAGCGGGATGCGTGCTCGAGACAACTCAGCAAACCTCCAAGGACTCTATAGGGACTCCAGCCCTCTAGGGTGCATTGCGGCGTCCTGTCGCAGGTGTCGAAGGCTCGCCTGCTAATTCTGTCGGTGGGCTTCCGTATGGTTTTTTCCGTCTCGGGAGCAAGGGAGAGAGAACAAGAGAATGCAAAACAAAAATAATAATTCGAGAGCGCGAGCGAGATAAGATAGAATGAGAGAGCAGAGGCCCAACTTGGCAAATAAGCTTGCCTGCGACATATCGGGGCAAAGCCGGCGGAGAATCCTTTCCGCCTCATTCTGTGCCGCATCATGTGGGCTTTGCCTTGATGTGCACAGCCCCCCCCCACACACACACAGACAAAACCGTCGCGACAGTACATCTTGCGACATTAGGGTGGGATCATCAGCATGAGGGCTTCCATCCCTAGGACCGGAAGCATAAAAGTGCGATGTAAGCAAATATCGTGCCGAGCCGCATAAGCAGGGTCTTCGTCCGGAACCGGTTCCTGGGAGTGTTAAAGCTGGAAGACATACTCCGGCAAGTGAAACCAGTAAAGTCACTACAACCTGAGATATTTCCACCACGCTTCGACCACTCCATATATGAGCCCGTTCCCGAAACTTTCAGGAGGCGATGCGACCAGGACCCATTAAGCGAGGACTCCTCTAATGCCCCTCAATACTGGCCTCCACATCTTTACCAAGCGACTCTAAAGACCAGTATAGGGGCCACTGTCCCGAATGGGCACAGAGGTGCCCCCAAAAAATGGACAGAGCACGATGGTGAGACCGTGGGCACGTGGGGCGGCTTTAAAAATGGCGGTTGACCGCGTTCCCATATATTTACTGATTTTGCCTGTTGTGTTGGCATAAGGAGCAAAGGGCCGGGCCGTGCATGTTTCCTAGATGAACTTGTTCGTGTAGAACAACCAATTTCGCCTAGGTCCCCCTACTTTCCTATCAAAGACTGCAATGTCACAACCGACATTACAATCACGTATTACTCAACAAGGTGGATAAGCATCAGCATCATCGTCATCACCATCAAGCAATCTTCACTTGCCGCTGGGCTGCAGAAATCTGCAAGACAGTCAAAGAAGAGTCATTGCAAACGAAACTGCGAATAGCATTTACAAAGAACGCCGGTTTAACAAGAAGATTCCAGATGGATACTATCCACGAGAAGACTCAACATGAGACCACGAGATCTTGGATGTTACCCAGTTAGATAAACTCGAAAGTTCGTGAAACTGTTGGAGATGCGAACAGATGAGAGCGCCGGTTAAAATTCGACATATCGCGAAAAAACCGAAGCCTATGTAATACACCTGGTTCAAGGAGGGTGTAACAAGTGAGGATAAAGACTCATACCGTCACACGACGAGAGCCGTGTAGCAAACGACGTGGCGTTGCACAGACGTGGACAAACATAGACAAACCGAAGGCGTGGTCACGTTTTCTTGTGTGGAAGTACAGCCTCTGATGCCACCGGGTTTATAGTCGGCTTGGTCCGACATGGTTGTTAAGGAGATATCGTCTCGCAAACTCGCTCACAGCAGGCACGGATCCAAACGAGAGGGTCCTTACAACGACTCATTTGTCATGGTATGTCATCTTGAACTTGCGCTTTAACATGGGGCCATTAAAATACATACTGCCCGACTTCCTGGCAAGCTTGCCCCCAAGGACTGCAGCCACTCACAAAAACAAGGGCCGACTTCCACTGACAGCTGTACATACCAAGCTTTGGGAACATTGGTATGAGTCCGCTCGAATTCGAGGAAACTTTAGTTGATTGGCTACCGGGGTAGCTGGTGGTATCATCACCTAAAATCGCGAGGGTTCCCAGATCCGCTAGCTGCTATCTGGAGTATTACCAGATACAGCCCGCGGATACGCACAGACTGCAGGTGCTTACATAATGTTTTCGTGATATTCCTGCCAACAAGGCCGAGGCTCGCCATGCTTCGCAAACCAGCCTCGCTGGGCTGTCGTCCGACCGACGGTGCATGACGGAAGTCGTCGTCGGTGCTGGGAGAAGGGCTGGACGCCAGCGGACTGCCCTGCGGCGGCATGAGTTCCTGCGCCTTGCCATGTCCTATTGGAAGCATCGCTCCATCGAAGGGGCCATCAGAACATTGAAACTGTTGTAGCTATTCGCTCTGGATGTCTGTGCCGGGTGACGTTGCAGGCAATACGAGAAATTTACGAGCATGAGCCAAACTTTATTGAGGGCTCCTTCTTGCCCTGATCAACAACGACAACATCTCCAAGCAGCACGCTTGAGCTCGCATAATCATGTTAGATGCAGCAAGCTTGTCGTACATGCTCTCTGCAAGAATCTTGTAGGTCGCGATCCCTGTAGGAGTGCAATTCACGAGTATCGGCGGACACTCACTTGGGCATGATCCTGTCTAGTGCACGTTAGCGGGTGTCAGAGCTCGAAGGTAGGCTCAGGCTGAGACATGACAAATCCAGATGTGCCTCAACTCTCTGCCATTGTCGTGAACGAGTCAAGGCGCGTAGCACATTGACATGCGCTTTCCATTTTGGCCGGGATGCAACTCCACATTCCTCCAAATCGTTTCTTCTCCTGGCACAATCTGACAGGTGGCATGTCTTGGAGGTGTCGACTCGCTTGGACAAGGTACCACGGCAACTGTTCGAAACAAATCTGTGCTGAGTCGCCCCACGACTTCGGTTGAATTTCGTGAGGCTTCCGCGAGAACAACATGGAAATCTGCTGAGCTTAGGCGCCAAATATTGGCGACTCTCGAAAAGTTCGCCCGCTACACCGGAGCGCGAAGCTGCATTAGGACGGCACCTTAGATGCTCCCCACATTACCGCTATCTAATGAACAACGTTCGCGAGCTTTCGTGCTTCGGCTTGCCAATACGCAGCATTAGTATCCTCAGGAATCCTCAGCATCATGGTATGGCACTGTGCTTCTTACACAGTCTCAGCCGGAGACTGTACTGTCGCTCATGGCTATGCTTCAATGCATGTGTGAATGTGGCAACCCTGCACTACATCTGCACGTGCCTACACAAAGAGCAAGCTGGACGAGCAGAGCACCCCTCTAACCACAGTCAGGGACCCAATGTCGGCGAGCTGCTGTCAGGAAGATTCAGCACCCAAACATGCACATATCTGTGCCTCAGCTCTGTCTCGATCGGCCAATGTGGCAACGACACGCTGCCCACAGCACGAAAGCAAATCCAGCCAAGGCTCCACAAGCCTTTCTCCGTCACCGCACCACGCGTGCGTGTCCCGAAGCAGCTGCCCTGCCCAAGTGCAAATCACGCCGAGCATCAAAAGACAAAAAGAGGTTCAACACTTCGGCATGGTGACCTTCAAGCCTCTTTGCCAACCAACATCATCAGTCCATCAAAGATCATGTCAACACTCTGGGGCAGTATACAATGACACGAAACGAAGAAGCCAGTAATGCCAGCACCTTCAGAATCTTTTTCCATGGCCTTCCCAGCCCCGGCTTACTTGCACCTGCTTCCCTTGTCCACCCCCAGGTAAGCCCAAGCTCAGCACAGGCTTTTCATGGGAGTTGCAGACCAAGAAGGCTCCGATGTTCGGCTTGGAGGCACACCCGCCTCTGCATCAAGGGTGTCCAAGATCTGATGGTCCTTATTCTCCTTGACCTAAGTTGCATGTCGCCCCGACTTGGGGCGGCTGCATGCAGCTTTGCACAGCCCAGGAAGACTCCGGCCACAGGCTTTTCCTCCTCCTCCGCCATCGTAGTCGTGCGGCCTTTGCAGCATATAGCCCGGGATGCGACACCTTCAGCGCTTATTAGGGCAACAGGGGCACGCGCCCTCGCGGAGCAGCCATGTGCACCGGCAGCCCCACTGAGCCGCAATGCAGCAATCGTAGCTGGCATTGAGATTTGTTTCTGCTTACCACAGCGAGCTTGCTGCAAGCCTCCAGCTGCTGCATCGCGGACACTGTTTTGGAACTTTGCAATCGCTCTTTCGTCGACTGCAAAAACAAGCGTCTTGAATCTATATCAGACCTACGCCATCCTACTCCGACGGACATCGGGGGCCCTACAAAACCCGTCAAGGAAACGCGCTTGCAGGTAGCTCTTGCTGAGAGGCGCTCCGGGAGCCTGCCGAACATCTGCCATGCATCTCGCCAACACTTGGCCAAACATCGGTCAGGCGAAAAACCCAGCTTCACGGGTGCATGTTTCAGTCACTTGACTGGCAACCCGTGGCTCACAACCTCACTCCTTCAAAGGCCGCTTTAGTAAAGGAGGCGTCCCACCTGTGCCAAGCCCTGTGTGACAGGCAAAGCTGTGCAGCCACGGGGTAGACAAAACGATTGCCGAGCCGCTAGGGCCGGGCCCTTGGGATTAAATCAGTTATCTCGCTAAGCCTTCTAACATTGCCTGCGAGAGATGCAGGCAATAAAATCTTGGCCCCCACTCGATTTCATTGTCTGCTAGGGATTAGCCGCGTTGCTTCAACTGTTTCATGCTCCAAGAGCTTCAAGTCCCCGATGTTGGGGATGCCATGATGTGTCCATGTACTCTGGATTATATGCTTAGCGGTGCTCTGGAAGTGCATGTCAGACATCAAATTACATAATAAATAGATGTGCATAAACGCCCGTATGTTGGGAAGGACGTGCAGAGAGACATTAACACGCGCCCGTTCAGATTTTCGTTGCATGTATTTTGCTATGATAAACAGAGGCAGAAAGTATGAAATGCTACCTTTCTTATCTTTCTTGTGTCTGTCTATCTTTCTATCTCCAGACCTAGCTATTAGTAATCTAAGCTAACCGAGCTTATCCACGTGCATACCGTACCTGTCTATCTGCCCGTCTGCATCGCTTTTTCCCTGTCTAGCTATCCACCTGTCTATCTATCGATCTGTCTACGTACCTATCCATCTTATCTGTCTATCCGTCTGTCCGTCTATCTGTCTAGCAGTCTATCTACGTGTCCATCTGCGGATCTATTTATTTATCTGTCGAACGATGTCTGTCTAGCTGTCTGTCTGTGTGTGTGTGTGCATGTGTCCGTCCGTCCGTCTGTCTCTGTCTGTCCGTCTGTCTCTCTGTCCAGTTGCCTACGTATCTGCTACCTATCTGTCTATCTATCTAGCTATTTAACTCGCTCACTCACTCGCTCAAACATGTAGTGGTTTACTTGTTTATGCATCTTGTTGTTTGTAGTTCTACTAGGATCTACTGGTTCGTTTACTCGTACAAGTATGTACTTGTGCCCTCATTACAATTGAGGCACACACATACACATGCACACGCATGCGCACACACACACACACATAGACAGACTTTCAGTGACTTTCATTTAGACTTGAAAGTGTAGCTATGCTCGTACGATACATGGAGGTTTGGGCAGCCAGTGCTTCGAAGATTTAAGAGGCGCCGCTCAAGCAGCGTAGGCCACGAAGTGCTGAGGTACTCCTGCAGGCCTCAAGGGACTTGAACCCGGCCCAGGGTTCTGGGATTCTGGAGCTTCTGGATCGAAGGTTCGAGGCTTCAGCGGCTTTCGGGCAGCTCTGCCAACTGCAGTCTCTCGCCGGTTCAGATGTCGTATCGGGGAGAGCCACTCCCTGTTCTCGAAGAGGGGGTACAATGGGGTACAACATGATACAAAAGCGCAAACAACCTTCTCATCGACACCACGGGCAGCCTCAGGGCCCGGTGGCCTTCGGGCAGTCCTGGCAGTTCCAAGCATGCGGACGGTGGGTCAAAATGCGAATCACCGAATCACCTGCCGACAGATGATTCTACGAACGTCCGGCACCGACTGTGCGAATCACACGATCCCAACCCCCTAGCAAGGGTTTTCGATTCTGCTGGGGTTTAGGTTACCACCCTGCCACCCGACTGGCTGTAGCGGTGGAGGAAGAGCCTCTGATTACCATCATGGTTCAGCAGCAGGTTCCGTCACAGCGAGCCGCTCTCGCCTGCGAGTGCTTCTTGATCCACCGCCAGGTCAGATTTATGCGGGGTCCTTGCGGGCGACAGCACTGCAGGAAATTCTTTGGCAGCCTTCAGCACGTATGGCGCTAAGACCCCTTTCAGGGTGAAACAGGTGAACATCCTCAGATCCTCACACCTACGAGTACCTGTCACCAAAGCCTCTGATCTGCTCAGGCCCTGGCCAAGATCATCTGCCTCTCGAGGAACTCGGTGCATGTAGTGCTTTTGCAGCATCCCCTGCGTCCAATGACAGAATCTGAAATTGAAGGTCAGCTCGCTCCCTGATGCCCCTTCACACTGGTCTTCCCGCCCACCAAACAGGATCGGTCCAATGACCAATGGGTCTTTGCGTGCACCGCCTGAACCCCGAAATGGAACCTGAGGGATGACAGGAACTTCCTGCGAGACCGCGGATTCGCTCTCCTTCTTTGGAGGGGGAGAACCCTGCATCAGCCGCAATTGAGCCCCGTTTTCTGCAGAGTTACAGTTGAAGCCCACCTGCTGCCCTAGGAAGCTCTACGCTCTTCGATGCGTTGCACATCTGTCAGCTTTTCGTAAGGAGTGACTGAGTGAAGCGAGTAAGCCTAAGCAACTCTTCCTCCTCTTCGGTGATCCCAGTCTAATGCCCCAGGCGACCAATCAAGGAGAGTCCAGAACTTCCCAAGAGTGAGTCGGCAGTAAGGCTCCCCAAGTCAAGAGCCTCCATGGTGGCCAGGGCGCCTTACAGGCACGCTCGAACAGCCCCGTTCCTCACACGCTGACACTCCAAGTCTTAAACCTGACACTTACCTAGCCTTTTTCGCCTCCCCAGTGCTTCGCAGTCGCCATTTGCCGTGACGCTGAAACAGGCTCCAAGTGACCTCCAAGAAGCTTCAAGCCGAGACACCGTTTCCGAGGTGAAGGCGTTCCTGAATCTTCTCACCTGCCTGCCGAGGGTTTAGGGTTTAGGGTTTAGGGTTTAGGGTTTGGCAGAGCACACAGAGGCCCATGGAGCCACTGTGGCAGTGACACTTGTGTCAGCTCACAGGCTCAAGATGAGAAGCTCCCGCTTCATCCCTTCAAACCGCGACACTTCGCGGAAGGGAGAAACGAGACACACAGACAGGATTGAAGCATGAGGACCGTTCTTCTTGTGGCTTGAGGCTTTGACTGCTCTTCCGGGAGGCTATGAGGTATTCATTGAGGCTTTACATGCCCATGCACAAAAACGGCAGCCGCCAGCTAGTTAGGAGCGCTAGGCCAAGCTGAACCAAACCGTCCTCTGGCCAGTTCTTCCTCAGATCGAACTTCCTCTTCTGTCCAAGCGACCTCGAGAATTCAAACGGCAGGCTCACCCCCAGGGCTTCTGCGCTGTAACATTGCTCTAGATGCATCGTTCAGAAGCAGACAGCCGCAGCAAGCTGTTATGGTTGAGTCAACCCAGGATGAAAGAGTCCAGCTCTGTTGGAATTCATGACACACCTGATGCTCTCAGCCATCAGCAGCGAGATGATTCGCGCATCGTGGATCAAGCCCTGGAACAAGGCCTCCCATGCAGGATTAGCACTGGCTGCGTTTGGAGCACGTGCGGAAACACGACAAATAGTGTCGAACAGGAAGCTGCTCTGCTTGAGGCTATACTTGCTCAGCTTCTAACGGCTTAGCTTCCAAGGAAGAGGAGTGACACGTGGAAGCCCACCACTCTATCAAGTTATGACTCCTTTATCACACGGCACCTCGTCATCAGAGTGCCAGCCCACAGAGTTCGAGCCATCCTCGTAGAGGTTGACATTGCAGCTATCAGGCCTGATCGTGCTGGTCCCATGTGCTCCCTACATTTCTCGGCAGCAAAGATTCAACAAGCCCGGGGCAGGCTCCTTTTTTCTTTCAGTAGGGTAGGGGGTGCACCAGATTGTGCACTGAGGATGCAGCCAGTCCTCCTCTCGCTGGAACCCACAATACGGCATGTAGGTTCCTGGAGTACCAACAGTTCCAGCATGTTCCATCGTGCCAAGCGGGGGCCGTGGGCTCCGATGCGGGCAAGCGTCGAAGAACATCGCTCATCCAAGAAGGAAAGACCTGCGCTCTGCTGCCAAGTCCGCTGCCATGCCATGCTGAAACCTACAAAGAAAGGATCCCATGCGTCTGCAAAGCAGGCGGCGAAAGCGGCCTGCGGCTCCACCAACACGCCTGGCACAGGTGTGTTGGAATGCTTGGACTCGCACTTAAGGCAGGCACGGGTCCGACCGTACTTGGGGATGCGGTTGGGGGCTGGACCCTCGGCCGTGGCCTCCGTATCTGTAGGGACAGGTGCAACCAGCCCGGACCTCGGAGTCGAAACTGAGAAGTCCACACGGGAGCGCCACTCTGACGCCGAGGAGGCCGCCATCCAAGCAGTCTTCCTTGGCATTAGCCCCTGCGGGCCATCTGGCTGCAGCCACGTCGTGCCATCCTGCCGATAGAAATGCCAGACGGAGCGATTCAACGACAATGACACGGCGGTCCCGAATCGTTCTGAAGAAAGCCTGAAGGCGTGGTTGGGGCACCTAAGACATGCCCAAAATGGTCCACCTGTCTGTGCTGGGATGGAGCAGCGACAGGCTGGTTAAGCCTCCCGCCGGCGAGGGCATAAAGGCCGCAAAGCAGCGCCGAGACTCGTCGTTGAGGACCAGCCGCCATGGAAGAGACTGGTGGACAGAGGAGATGCTTGAAAAAAGCCGACCAAGTGATTTGGGTGACAGCCGTTGTCGAGTAAACTATCCTACACTGTCGCGGGGCTGTGTTTGTTGTGAAGTTGCTTGCGAAGAGTTGCGAAGCCACGTCCGAGATGCATTCTGCTTGGGGACCCCATACAACCAGGCAAACAAGGCTTCATCCGCCAACTGCCTTGGGCGCAGTCTCCGAAATCAGCTTCAAGCCGTTGGATGAACGGGGCTCCTCGAAACATATCTGGGGATTCAATGAAACCAGTTCTGTTTGAATCATGTTGAATCCTGCATCCCTCTTGCGGATCCAAGCGTTTGCTTAATCGATTCCTGTTGGCCTTTGTGGGTAAGCAACCACCGTGAGCGCGAGTCATCGTGCAGTCCTCCCAGGTGTCGCCCCACTTCGGCGGTGGCTCTCCCGGACCTCTCACACGGCATCTCTTCCAACATTCAAACAAATTTCTGGAAGCACGACATGCCATAGGCCCATCAGGGATTCGCCGAATGCGCAAGTGCCGTCTCGTCCCGATGGTGCGTGAATCATCTGCTGAGATTCCGGCTCTTCCTGGCCAACTGCAAGTGCTAAGTCTTGTCAAAAACATTTGCTGTACGGCTCTCAGCAGAACGCCCTTCCAGCTCGGCATTTGATCTGGGCACTTGTCAGAAATCGCGCCAGAAGTGCGGCTTCCTGTTCTTCCTTCTCCTTGGGTGGCAAGCCCGAAAGAGTTCTGCTGAGAATCGGGGCTTCTGGGCCGAAAAGTCAGCCCTGTCTGGCCCAAGGCTCTTCTTGGCGCGGGCACCCCGGCCAGGAGATCTGCTGCGGCCCCTGCCGCAAACGGACAACGGAGCTTCGAGTCTCCCCCGTGACTTGCAAAGTTCGGAAGCCTGCGTCCGTCTGCTCCTGGCAGCTCTGCTGGACAATCGACATCTAAGCACTTTCCGAAGCGTCCTCTTCGTCTTCCTCTCAGGCGGTCTCTTCCCCCAGATCGCGGCCTGCCCTGGCATCAGGAGTATACATCACTATACAGTCTGACAGGAGAGGCCTCCGGAAGTTCGATTAATAATATTTACAAGAACATCCAGAAAAGCATGGCTCCAAGATCGGCAACAAACACTTCTCGGGTGACCTTCGCCTGTCCTTACGAACCACACTCTGTCAAACTCTATGCTGACGGTAGTTGGCTAGATCTTGAGCGTAGTTCGGTTCCAGCGGTCTTTTGAGTCTTCCTGAATCTCATTATCTCTTCCCCATCCAAATCATTTCGGACAGAAGCGGCCTCCATTTTGCCGTATCCAATGTCACGGCCGTATGTTGGAGGCGGCCCGTACCTACAATTAAAGTGTCTCGCAAAACAAAAGTCTGCACTGTGGTTTGGGCCCTGTGGCTCCAAGTCTCATTTGCAAAGTGGCATAAAAACAGCCAGCACATTTTCTGCATAGTTCTGCGATGGGGAAGTATCATTTGCACTCCGGGCCGCTCCCGAATTTGATGCAACATCCTTCCCACTCGACCTTGTCGACAAGATGGGAATGCGTTATGGTAACGGATACAGCCGGCGGCATATGGAGCGCCGCATGGGCCAAGCCGCAAAGCAATTATCTTCTGCAAGCGGCTGAGATCATGTTCTCTAGGCAGATCATAAAGTTGGCAGTCTTACACGACTTGTATAATATTTGTGCAATATCTTAACGTCTGTCTACTTACCTCGGCCTCGGCTAGCAAGATCCTGCGCGTCTGCTGTTGACAGCTCTGCTGCCCAGAACGCGAAGCCTACGGAGCGCTGCAGCAAAGGTGCGACACATCGCCGCTGTTGCAGGCCTTTGCTTAGCATAGTTGTGCCATGGGCATACCATCTGGCATGCGAAATTCAATGTCCTCCCACATCTCCCAACCTAAAATCCTTGGTGCCGAACCGAGATTGTCGACGCTGGCGTTGGCAGCTTCAGTCCCATTCGAGATGGTGGCATTGTAAGCGTCGCAACAGGCTCTGTGGGAGTAGCCGCCGGCGCGGGCTGGTAGATCCTCGGCCAGGGCTTCCAGATCCTGGCAAACCTTTCCTATCGCCAGGACCGCTATTGTCCTATGCGATCACGTGCCTTGGGGAGATGCGCATGGGCGGTGGCGTCTGGGCCCTTAAAGGACTGGCAGCAGACGGACTCGATGGAGCCCTTAGCTGCTGTGGCACTTTCCAATTCACACCGCGCACGAACTTCGAGTTGGTGAAACGATGCGGAAGTATCGGCCCATTCGCACAAAGCCATATAAACTGCTGCATCTTGCCGCGGTTCAACGCCGAAGCTGCCGAAACATATCGGAACACCGTTGGCACCTGAGGGCAAGTCCGCCACGCTTTATGGGCTCTCTGCAAAAGCTGCATTTCCTGGATCAGTGCGAAATAGTCTGTCCGCTCTTTACGCGGGAGTTTCGGAGTTGGGGACTGAACGGGGAGGCGCCACAAACCCCCACTGCCGTCACACCATCAAAGTGCTGTAGCATGGCTGGGGTTGCATCCCATTGGATCAATACTTTATATCCACTTGCGTTCTAGCATGGCCCGGCTTCACAGTCGGTCCGTGTTCTATCAATTCATTGCGCTGGATGCTGGATGACATTGGCGAAATTATCAACTCAAGTCAAGCCGAGATGCTGCTGGACTTGCAACTCCTGGTAGGCCTTGAGCAAGATCCGTCCCACAGCTTCCTGGTGCAGGACACCATCAATACCCCAAACTGACTGCAACACTTAAATTCTCGGGCCTTCTTGGAGACTTGGAGGGGAAACGGCCACCATCGCCAGGGATGGTGACCGCTTGGCATCTGGCGGAGACATGTAAGGAAGCCTTGCCAGCTCATTGCTGCCTTCTGCAATCTCGCGTGCCGGCACTGTAGGTCCTCAAGCTCCTACTTCTGCAGCCGTGTGTCGGCTGGCCGAACCCCGGAGGCATTGACATCAGCCTGCGCGATTGCGAGCAGACGACTATACCGACGATACATTGTAGTGTGTTTTTGGTGCGTGCCTTGGTGGCGATGCGTACCGGATCGGCGATGTGGGGCGGGATTGTGCCTTCACAGATTCAGCGTCTCTTCATCGCCAATGCGGAATCCAGGCGGCGAAAAAACACATTTTGCCACAAACCCCGGCCTGCCACGAACCTGCAGTTGACACGATCAGCATTCGTTCCTGGATCCGGCCTCCTACTAGCAACGATTACATGGGTGCAGGAAAGGCACCGAAGGCTTCCTGGTTGATAGCAATGAAGCGGCCCGGAGGATAGTTCGCATAGTTGACGGGGGGAGCCAACGTCACCTTATGACTGATGTGAGAGGCGCATCGAGACAGGCTGCGACGAACCCCTGCCGCCGTTCTGATACTTCATTAGCAAGTATCCCAATCTTGTCAGGCAGCGATGTTTCGTTGGGTCACCATGCTCGGTGGGTCCGTCTGCACCGAAGCATCTTTGAAGCGTTCCTCTGTTCGGGCCTGCAACCATTAAACCCAACTAACTGCAAAGTGTCCGGTTCTGGGCAGATCATGGAAACGCAATGAAACGAAAGCGTAGCCAGAACATCAGCAAAGCCTTGAATGCAAACTGCCTCGACTCTGTCGCGGTGGTACCTGCACGCAGCATGGGTCCAAAGAAATCCTGTTGGCAGTATTGATTGTCCTTGTTACTGTTACTAGTAATATGAAATTGCTGCTGGTGTTCTCTAGTTGCCATTCTCATAGATTTAATTTTCAACTAGCATTGCCATCCATAGGCATGCAGGGCCTCGCAGCCGAGAACTGGCACGGCTTCGGCTGTTGGGCCGTGTGGATGCCACACTGGCGATCGAGTCGCTCGCTCGCTGCTGTCGACTTGAACGACTCGTTGGGCTGGAACCTTTGCAGGGAATCGGAAAACTTACTGGTGTCCGAAGTACGTCTCTGACATTCTCTGCCTGTGAAATTTTGAACATCTTCTCCTGGATTGTCGCAACTTGTGTCTGTTTGGGGGTTCGGCTTTGCAGCGTGAGCTGTCGTGATATTGCTGGAGAGGGCAGAGTGGGGATTGGGTCACGGCCTGGGTCCTATGGTCTGGCATACTGGGCCGTGGAATTGCTTGAAATCCTTGCAGCTGCACCTTCCATCAAAGCATCTTCACAAGGCCACCTACAGCCAACTACAGGCCCACATCGGGTTACTACACCGCTTCTACCGGGGGCTGATCCACCGCTCAGCAGCTTCAGGTTCTGTACCTCTCCTGAGATTTTTAGACTCCAGAGGTTTGTGAGTTTTGTGGGTCAAGTTTCGACGCCCGCCCCCCTTTTCCGCACCGCGCCCAGTCTATGTCAGCCAGGATGACGAGGTGGGGGAATCATTTACAGCGATTCCTGTAGATATTGAATTACTTTGCGGCTGTTGGTTATGGTCTGTTCCTACTCTCATAGCATAGACGTTCGTCCTATGAGGCTTTGGCTATATACAGCACGACATGGGACCGCGATTATTTCTGCTGCTGCATTGAGATACTACTTAGTACTTCAATCGGGTGCGGCCCGCCAAGCCGAAAACTCAGATGCAGTTCACGACAACGAGGATTTCACGTATCATGACGACGTCAGCGGTCTGCGAGAGAATTGCCTGCCGTGACAGGCCCACTCTGGATTTTGAACGAGATGACCATGAGTCTCCCAGTGCGATCTTGATGATGAGATTTGTTATGAGATTCCACGTCAAGATGTGCAGACGAATCTGTAGCACTTCACTCTCGTCAAAATCTCGTTTGCATCTCTTTTCTGGCTACCGATTGTGGAGTGACCTGGAGAGTGAGCCTTGAGGCAGTTGTAGTGCCTGCTCCAAACTCGGCCAACTGCCCAGCTCAAACTGGGGACACTAAACACCGGTTGCAAATTGAGACGTGGACCTAACCAGTAACTAAGCATCAGCCTACATGATGCCATCTTTTCCGAACCATGCGGAAAGCTCCACTAACTCACGGACAAAGGATGACAAAGGCCTGGCAAATGCGGCAGCCGAAATCTGAGGAGGCCGCTTCGCAGGTTGCCTGATGGCCGTGACCGAGCTGGGCCTGACGCAGGACTTTGGACCTTCTAGTGCTGTCTCCACAGGATTCACTTTGGGAACCAACGGTTCGATAACGGTAACACCGACGGGCTCTAGTAGAGCCTGCAGGTACTGTGATGGATTGTGATTTCATGCAGTGGAATGCTGGCCCGTTGACGACCACTGCCACAAAGCAGGCATTGTTTGACGGCATCAGTAATCGTGGAACTGCACGACACAGGTACCGTGGTCTTGCCGCTGTGCAAAGGCGCATCACCAGGAAGCACAGCCATTGCTGCAAAACCTCGGCGTGTGCCTCCTGTTGAGGACTGCGACTTGCTTCTCGCCGTCGAAGACTGTGATGCTCCGGAGGCCTTACTGAAACACCGCAGTATCACCCTTGCAGTGGTGGTATCCGTAAGGCATTCGCGCATCCGGCCTGAACCCTCTGTGCGCTCACTCTGTGCGGCGAGCGTCTGTGGCGAGTCGTCGGCCAGCACCTGCGCTCTTCGCCGACCTCACCGATGCCGTTCCAACAGCTCCAGACGTCTCCTTGCTCGCCACCTGGCGCCGGCATCTCAACTTTTGCCAGTGTAGGAATGACTCTGGAAAGGCCCAGAAACCCAGCAGATAGTAAGTAGAGCAGCAGCTGCTTGGCTTGTTCCTGCCTCCTCCTGCTTGCGCCGGCTGGTGTCCAGGCGCCACTGCAAGAGTGCACACCTCAAGGAGCGCACAACCCTGCTATGCTCACAAGCTGCTTGCTCTCAGCATCCAAGCTTCGACCCCGCACCGGCAGTGACGAGACGATCCGGACCAGCCCAAGCAAGACCAGCAATCCGAGAGCAATGGCCGAAGTGCTCCTGCAGAGGCTGTTGTCGTCTCAGCAAGACCAGCTAGCCCGCAGCTCAACGCCCTCTCCTTGGCCAAAGCATCGGGGATAAAGAGCGGAAACCTGTTGCAAGACAAGGCATCACCATGCGGATTCGCTCCGTTCGTTCATGATTCTCTGATTGTGGGGCCTACTTGAAGCAACGTGGCGCTCTGGCCTTTGCAGCTTGACGAGGCCGTCCTCATCCCCAACTGCCATTAGCTTGGCCACCCCCTGCGACTCGGCGATGATTGCCGTGCTGGACCTGTAGCCTTGCAAGGTGCGGAGTGACGATCAGAACGCATCGAGGTAACTGACAACACCAACAACTTCGCTCACGCAAATCCCAAGCGCTGTCAGCCTGCAGAACAGCACAGAGTCGTGCAGTCAAGCAGCTGTCTTTGTTCCAGGCACCCCACATAGCCCAAGACATGGCCAACCTCTGTTTCAGATTAGCCTTCCCCGACGACTGAAGCAATGCACACGCGCGAGACAAGTTATCATGACGGCGTATTCTGAGTCAAGCTGAAAAGCCTGAATCTGTGCCCATTCCCGAACCAAACGTCTGCAGGGAAGTTCGACAGCACTGACTTGCCGGTTTCCACATCCCAACACAGAATGGCGCTGTCTCCTTGGCTCCGATGGTCACAGCCAACTGAGCACTAACAAGCTTAACTTAAGCCCACACATTGCTCCAGCCAGGGGCGAGCATTGCTGGCCAAAGCAGAGCCGTCCTGCAAAGAAGGCCCGTGCTTTGAACTGGTACAACGATGCCTCAATGCCCGCACAATCAACAAGTGTCCTTCGCGAACTGCAGAGACAAGACGGCACTCGCGTTGCCCTGCAGTACCTTGAGAGGAGCCAGCTGGAAGGTGGAGCCATTTGTGCCTCCAACCAGCGGTCGACGCACTTGTAAAAGTTGAACACGCCCGTCCCTATAGCCGACAGCTAGCAGAGCGCCAGGACCGGGCGAGAAGCAGAGAGCAGTGACGGCCGCAGTTTCCTGAAGTCCGAGGCTGCCCATGTCAAGCTCCGACATCCTCCCGGCCTCAAGATCTCCGATGATCAGGCATCGCAAGTGGCCACTCTCAAGCCCTACAGCCAGCAGCAAGCCACTCGGATCCCATGTCATAGCTGTCACCGCTGCTCGAAATTGATTGGCAACATCCATGAGTCTTTGCACGTCTAAGTCAAAGAACATAATGAGGCCGTTGGAGTCTGCAACGGCCACTTGGTTCGGATTTCGCGGGTTGACGCAGAGTGCCTTAACCTCAGCCCTACCAGAAGGCGACTGCTGCAACAATTCTGCGGAGCCGTAGCCAGCGCCCACATTCATCCGTATTCGGCAAAGAGCACCGTTGACAGTTCCAGCTAAGATCTGTGGGCCTGCCGTTGACTCAATCTGGGTGGCTGTGGCGAAATCCAAAATATTCCGAGCCAGCCCGGCCACCTTCATCTGCGTGGATGAGAGATCAGAACGCAACAGCAGAATGGACTCGCCAGAGCCACCACAGACCACATCCCCTGACGACAGTGGCACCAAGAAGCGAACCTTAGTCTGTCGCATGCATCTTCGGCGCATGCGATTCTTTGCAGCTCGGCACAACACTACAGCCTAGATTCCTGGTCCTAGATTTCTCACCATGCGACCAACTGCCTGCCAAGGCCTTCTACGTTGTTGAATCTTATTTTGTGCCGGCCTCGAAGGTGGTAATTGCAAGCCCGCGCAAGCAAACGGGCCCATCAGCAGAGAAGGCTTCAATCACAAAGACTCCTGATGCACTCGGCACACTGCTTCGTGTGACTGGGGTGGAACCAGCAAAGTCGCATGATGGCATAGAACATGTACTGGCACACAGGATCATGCCATCGACAGCAACTCTACATGCAAACTGCAGTTGTGGTATGCAACATAGGCAGTGACACGAGCCCGGCTTTCCTCCATCCGTTCCAACGACAGCCAGATCGGATGACCCCGAGATGAAGCAGCCTGGGGCACGGGTTGTTCTGATGAGAAGCAGAGTGTTGAAATTCAGCTGACATCAACCACGTCATGTGGCACACGATCACTATGACTATGATGTGACTATGACTCCATGTTGTACGAATTTGACCGGCACCTGTCTTGAAGCCGTAAAAGGGGCCACCAGCAGTATCGTGCGGAGGTGGAGGTGTCGGCGTGAGAATCTTGGCGCCCTGAGCAGCATCTTTGGCGGCCCAGCTGCAGGTGATGAAGTAGACATTCCGACCACCGTAGGCCATGACGCGTGTGCCTGTGCAGCTTGGCCGCGGCAGAAAACAAAGCAACGAAACGATATGAAAGCCAATGAAAGACTGCTCCGAGCTGCTGTCTGCCGGGTGCGACACCAAGCGGACTTTCTCCCTGATGGGCAAACGGGTTTGCGGCGCGCGGATCTGACGAGCCGGGCCTTTGGCCGGCATGTCGTCAATGCGCCAAGCGCAAAGGGGCGAGGTATTGGCCTTCAGCTCGTTCTTCGAGGGCTTTTGGCCACGTTCTTCAGCTGCCACAGACAGCAGCCATCGCCCATCTGCCGAGAAGGCGATAGAGTAGATGGCCTGATTGTGCCCTAAGATTTGTTGCCTCATGCTCGGAACTGGAAGTTCCTCTGCAGACCACAGTAAGATGCTCGCGGACGTTTCCCCCGGTGCCATCTTCTGTCCCGTCGCGATCCGCCGTGACCGACTGCAGCATGCCATTGCTGTGATCTCGGCTGTATGCCCCTGAAAAATCCGCTGCTCTTTTTTTTCGTCGTCCCATACCACCCCCAAGGCAGCCACGCTATAGCAATAAGACAGCTGGCCGAGGTCGTACAGGTTTTGGCATCTTCGGCCATTAAAGCCATAAGCGTACTCCAGCGACAAGCCTGCCTCTGGCAAAGCCCTCAGCTTTCTTTGCTCTGTTGCATCCTTGGCCACCCGCTCAAGCTTTTCTGCCTCGCTTTGCGGGATGTGGAGAGCAGCAAACCTGCCCCCAATCCGAGCACGAACTGTGTTGGCTACCAGGGAAGCCTTTGTTCCAAACACGCTTTGGGAGCCAACGCGGCCCTTGGGGGGAGAAGTGCTGCGATTCTCACTCATCCTCAAAGCCTAACTTCCCCCAACAGGGCATGGGCGGCGATTCCTCGAGAGCGCACATGGAGGCAGACCTACCGCTACTTTGCAGCTTAGAGCATGCATCACTGCATCATTGTACAGAATCACCCTTTCCTGCATCTATGCTGCTATGTCAAGCCGACCGACCACACCATGCCACGACCATTCTCCGAAGCTGGAACACTGACATGCTGAAGTCTGAAGCTTGAGAGGCAGGTAACGGTACCGTAAGAGCTAGCCAGCCAGCCGTGAATCTGCAAACTCTCGCACCATGCCATGTCGTGGATGCGGCAAATGATATCACCAAAAGACTGTACAGTAAGACGCATCTCGACATTTCATCAATTGGAACAGTCCGGTTGCGATTCAAAGTGCCGAAGTAATGTGATGTGATGTACCTGGACGAAGTCCGGAAGAAGTGTGCAAGGCGCATTCGAATTGAGTCACGCCGTTGCGCTCTGCACCCCGTTGTACACACAGTCCGTTCACAGCTCGTCTGGTGCTAGCCTACCTGAAGGCTGAACAAGTCCATGAGAGCGCAAGGTATCGGACCCGTACAGCTGTGCAAAGCGGCGACGTTGCAATCTGCAAAATGCAGACACCGCCGCACTGCAGAGCGATGCTGGAACAAACATTGTCCATCTACTTGGACTGCCATCCTCGCTGGCGACGATGGTCCTGCGGGCTGCAGTTTTCCGCAGAATCTGGAAGCCTTGGAGCCTTTGAAAATGCTTGCCTGCTCCCGTCGTTTTCCAGGGTTGCCATGGTTGCCGTTGCCCCTCTCAGCCTGCCATGGCAAACGGGAAACACAGTGTACCAAACTACAGTGACCGTCTATTCTGCATTCCGGACAGACCTCCCGCTGCTCCTGATACATGCGCCGCAGCGCCGCCCGTGGAGCTCGGCCATTTCCTGTCCCAAGGGCCCCCTTCAGATTGACATTGGTGCTCTTAACTCAGCATATTTCAGCACCCTGAAAAACAAGAGATTGCGCATCTTGCCAACGACGGTCCTTTTCCACCGTTGCTGCGATCCTGCACAAAACGTCGAAGGATGAAACAAAAACTGATGAAACACATGTCTGCCTCTTTTGGTGGTGGAGATGGTGTGGACGACGAAGATGAGTCGGTCGATGAAATGACAGTAACCTGCAAAGAACAGAGCCCCCTTTGAGCCAAGCTTGCACGACGTGAGAACGAATGCTTCTTACGCTACGAAAAAATCCTGTGCTGCAGCTGGTGCCTCGTCACTGCCTTTACGAGCTCGCATGGGTGGCCTTTTGCACGCTGGTGACTGTAATGGTGTGATTTCCGAGTGAAGCTCGGGTGCCGGCCGTTGCTGCTTCTTGCCCTTCTCCTTCCCTTTTCCCTCATGGCTCCGTCCGCTCCATTCTCTCTCCTGCGAAAGCAAACAACAATGCCTCAGCGCGATTTCTCTGTCCGCCTGTCTACACAGCGACTGAGCACGACCGAACAACCGAGCGGAGAGAAAGAGGTAGAAAGAGTGAGAGACAAAACCACGTGCATCAACAGAACCCGTCCTCCCATCCACGCCATTCGTTCCAGTTCTTGTTTGTCCAGTTTCCGCGCTGCGGCTCCCAGTCAGCCCAGCTTCCACCACCTTCTTCCTCCCAGTTTTCCCACTGTCCGAGTCCCTCCTCCCAGCGCTCCTGTGGCCTGGGCCCCGGTGGCCCAGGGGGCCAGTGACGCTTTGATTCCACCTCCCAGCTGTCAGTGGCGGCGCCTTTTCCCCACGCATTGCCTTGGCCTCCCATTGGATCGTTTGAACCACGGCGCTTGCCTTGACCCTCACGGCCCTCATGACGGCCCTCACGGCCCTCGCGGGCTCGGGACTCGGGAACTTCATCGGGCCAGCGAGCTTGTGGATAGGCTCCGGGGCCCTGCGCAGGTGTTGACATATGCGGAGCCTGGGACTGGTAGTGCGTAGTCCGACCTTGGTACAGTGCCGGGTAGTGCTCCTGCGGTCCGTGTGGTCCTTCCCAGTGTGGCCCCGATCCTTTGTAGTGTGCTTCGGGGCGAGGTCGAAGTTCTTGCTGCGGGCCCTGACCATGCATATTCTGAAATCCTTGCGGCTGGGAGCGATTGTCACGTGGTGGAGGGCGGGGAGGTCCCGGAGGTCCAGGAGGTCCAGGCGGCTGCTTTTGACGGGCTGGCATGGGGATCGGTGCCTGGCTCTGGAGTGGTGGCGGCATTGCACTCTGTCCTTGCTGTGGTGGGGTTGCCTCAAGCTGCCAGGACTGACCGGGCTGGAACACCGGTGCTGTAGCGGACAACCTCTTCTTGTTGGGGTCGGGTGGTGGGCCAGGGGGCTCTTGCAGCACTGCAGGCGGAGGAACATTCGGCCTCGGGCACAAGACCAACAACAAAAAGTAGTCTCACTGATGGCCAGCATGCTCAGTCTCGGACGGGCGTGGCCCTCGATTCAACGTCTGTGGCCACAGACCCTGTTGCTGGTGCCACTGCAGCTGTTCGTGCTGCACTTCGCGCGACATTCGTCGAGCTTGGATGCGAGAAGGCCAACGTGGCTTCTCAGGAGCATCGTCCAGCGGTGGTGGTCCCAGAAGATTCTTGCGAGCCTGGCCACTGCGCTAGCGCGGAATCCACACTCAGCAGAAGAACAACGGCCTCTTGCGTCTCCACCAAAGCAGCCTTGACCCTGCACAGGGCTTTGGAATTCCTCGTGCTGGCGGAACGTGAAACCTCATCCGGCCTGCCCGCGATGGCCTGTGCTGAACTCACTCGGCGCTCTCCTTGGCTCCTGGACTGCTTTGGCTGCGCTATGCCGCTATGCTGCGCTACTACAAGCACTAGCCGTCCCATTTCCCTGAATGTGTTCCCACCTGCTCTCACTGGCTTGAGGAGGGGCTGGAGCAGGCAGCTGTGGCTCCTCTTTCTGCTCCTGGTGGAAGTGGACAAAAGTCGGACGGACAACTTCTCTTTTCAAGGGATTCGACTCCTGCCCTTACTGCCCGACTTATAATTATGCATTTCATTAAGGTGAGATGATGGACGATGCCTGCATGTAGCTTGGCTTCTCCATGGAGAAACCAAGGCACGAGGCGACTTCTCCCTGACAGGCAGCACAGCATAGCGCTCTCCGGCACAAGCCACTCGCACGATCAAGAGCCTCAAATGCATCGGGTGTTCGCTCAATTTGATCAATTTGATCCATGGTTTCCGTACCTCAATCCAGGACACAAGAGACCCACGTGTGTGAAAGCCAGCTCCGTGTAAGTAGGTACCGCACTTCCGAAGGACAGGGCCGTCAACGGCAGGGACAGAAACCTCTAAATGCACAGTCAGAGCCACGTTTGGGTTCTCGACAGCTGCTGTGCCATTCCTGGCCTGTTCCCCTGCTGTCTGAGCTCCGTCTGTGTGGGAGCGTGCACGACCTCCGACTGCGCTGGGGGACCTTCCATTGTCTCCGGCTGGTTCTCTGCAATCGCCGTCTCAAGGGCGTCCAAAAGCACGAATCCGGCCAGGTTTGGGTCCAAGTTAAACTCCTCAGTGGCGAGGGCAGTGGCGTTTGCAAGCAACGCAAACGGTGCATGGCTGGCCTGGACCAGAGTAGAAGCCTTCTTGGGACCATCGCATGTCGAAGGCGTGGGTTCCGCTGGAATTTCTGGCTCTGCCGTCATTGGCACTGTCGGCTCCGGCTCAGCTTGTCCATCTGATACTGATACCACCTGGACGGCTAGCGGCTATAGACTATAGAAGTTATAGATGTTGGGTCATACCGCACATTTGCGACCTGCAGCAACAACCCCCGTCCTCTTCGTCATCGTCCACCATATCTGCCCAACTGGATGATGGCAGGCGAGTTCGTTGTGGGGCCATAGCTGCCGGCGTGGGTTGCTGGCTTGCCGGCGTCATCGGCAACTGACTGCTCGCAGGAGTTGCTGGCATCTGTGGCTGGCTCAGTGGAGTCACAAACCCAGTTCCCGCAGGAGAGGACGTGTAGTTCTGGTCCAAGTTTTGGTCTGACCTCGCAGACAGCAGCTTCACGGAGTGCAACGGCGTCTGGAATGCTAGCCGAGGGTAGCACGAGGTATCGACAACAATCTCACGATGGTCCTCGACGGAGTCTTCGACAATCTGCTGCACGTCCCTTGCCTGTGGCTTCCCTGTCAAAGCACAGCTGCACATGCTTGTGTCACATATAAATGCCAGCACCAGCCACCCTCATGAGGCAGAGGAGGCAAGGTGGGCCTTTGTCATTCACCGCCACGGTGAAGCTCACCGATGTCCCGACCTCCCATTTGCCCGCATAATCCTGAAGCGGATCGACAAACAAGGCCAAGAAAAACAACAGACTCACGCGTGTTTCGATGTATCGAACCAAGCATAGGCCAGAGTAAGCACGAGGCCCCGTGAGTCACATACACGTCTCGTGAAAATGTCTCGGACAATTCTGGGCATGTAATGAAGCCGTACCTCGTCAAGGTCGGCAAACACAGTCGCAGCATTCGCACGGTGCTGATCTGCACTGAGCATCAGGCATCCCGCCAACAGATTTCAGTTTCCCCACATATCGTCTTGTTTCCTGCTCCGGCCTTGGCAAAGATCGGTCAGCGGGGAGACTGCGACGCGAAGTCATAAAGTCTCAGCCCGACACGTTGACATCTAGTAAAGTCGCTAACCAGGGATTAAGCGGTTCACATCTGTCCACTGCGAACTCTGCTTGAGCTAGAGGCGGCGAGGTCGAGGCAACATGCATGTCTGGACATTCGGGCGGGCAGAACCCGGCAGCGATTAGCAGATGATTATCGTGCTCTTCCTGACTTCCTGAGTCCTGATGAGCCTACAAAGCAAACCCGAATGTCATGAACTTCGCGTCTCACCCTGGCGGCGGGTAGCCCGAGGGCTGCTGGTACTGCGCCTTGTTGGCAGATCTCTCGCAACAGCGAAGCGGCTGCTGCTGGTGAACCGCGGAGGCTCGGTCAGATTTGCACATCATTACTTCACGCTGCACAGGTCATGCCAGTTCCACAGACAGCGTATTCGTCTCAGGCAAGCACTGGAGGATACATACCTCGGCCGGGCGATTACACAACCGGCCAAAGAGGCTCGGGAACTTGTAGCGGAGTCTCCTGAGGTCGCAACCATAAAAAGGAGGAGCTTGGGTGTGGGCCTCGGATTGATGCGAAATCTGCAGCCTACAGCCCACGCTGGAACAGTCTTTGCTAGGCAAGCCACCGGCAAGTGAGGCGGAGGAAACTGACCAGGCGGTGGTCGGTAGTCCTCAACGCACCATCGAGGCGGAAAGTCGCGTCTCTCAGATCTCGCAGTCACAACCCAGTCCCAACCAGGCGCAGCCGCAGGTGCAGCCGGATGAGCTGGGCCTCGGGATGGGCGGGTCTGCGAGCGTTTGTCGGAGGTCTGCGAGTCTTCGCCTCCTGCAGTGAAGGGCGAAGTCCCAGGCCCTTGGCCAGTCGAAGCCGGTGCAAAACCGCAACGACCAAGGATCAGCAAGCTGACAGCGGAATCGTTCAACTGCAGTTTACGTCTGCATAAATGCCCCGTACCGTCGGGGCTTGGTATCTACCGTTGTGGCAGTGTGGTGTGCGGACTATTCTAATACTACTCTACGTCGCGTGCGAGGGTATGCTCGTGATGGTAATGCTCATGCAGTGCAATTCCGCCGTATTTGCTGTCTGCTATTTTAGGTCTTGCTCTTCGTCTGTCGCTGTGTGCGAGGATTGGTCGGGGTTGGTTTTTCCTTTTGAGTTTTGTGTGTTGTTGGTGTTTCGTGCTTTCTTGAATCTTATGTGTTATGTGTTGTGGTTCTTCTGTTTTTGTCTCTGTCTTCGCGTGGAGTTTGTTCCCCTTAGTTGTTTGTTCTGAGTTGCGTTTAGTTTGTAAACTTGGTTTATTTTGTTGCGATTGCCTGTTGTGCTATGAGCGAGCTTCGGCCCCTTTACGCTGACAGTTTTGATGTCTGTGTACCTAGTGCACCTGTTGGTGGGTGCAGGGCAGTGCAGGGATAGGTCATGATGGGTCCACCTTCAGTTGTGCTAGGGTTGCAGACTTTGTGGTTGTTTTTATTTGGTAGAGCATAATTTTGTGACCTGGGTCCAAAGGCCGGATGGCCTGCAATGGACCTCTTCCTGTTTACGTCTGCGATCTTCATCTGACGCCCGGGCTGTGAGACGACGTGGCACCGCCCTGCAAGGATGATGCCTGCACTCTGGCACGGTGTAGAATCAAAGTGCAGTAAACTCTAACACTAAGCGGTCTCGCTACAGTACAGCATGATGTACTGCCGGCCTCTTCACACGGGACCCAGCTCCCGGGCGGCGCCTCCAAAGGAGGGGGTGCCTCCTCAGCTGCGCATGGCAGGCAAGGGTGTCTACTCATGACATCCGTGATACGACTCGACCTGCTCAGAACGCACTGATGTGTTGCGCTGGGCGCTGTGGTGTGGCCAACTATGACACAAGCGACTTCTGAGTCTGATGGCACGGATCGTCGGAGGCGCCTCGCGACCTGGCAATCCAGCTTGATGGCCTCATGTATGTATGGTGAAGACCCTGAGATTGACGAGCACTGCCGTGGCAACACCATATGCCAGACCACATAACAGTGCAGTGCTAGACTGGCCAACTCCAACCTCGGGACTCGCTTCGCCGGGGCCTTAGTGGAACATATTGTGAGAATGTGAGGTGCGGTGATGTCAGAACCTATCAACACATCGGCACCTTGTCAGCACAAGGTTTCCCACTGTGGCAAGGACGGCTGCACTGTGTCGGGAAAAACCGGACGAGGTGACCAACTCCGACTGCTGCAGCCATAGGAGTAGCCTTCGGACAACGCTACGTAAAAAGGAAAGGCACTGCATTCATCATGACACCCCTAAGATCCGGGCTGTTGTAGCTGTACATGCTGTAGGAACTGTAGCAAGAGCAGCTTCGACTTCGACTCCGATCGAAGTAGGCCTAGATCCGCAGAATCGAAACTTGAATGTGCCTCACCCTGCTTCACATAAACGCTTCCGTCTCGAGTCTGACGCTGACACCGCAGATCGCCCAACGCTGAGCAGCAAGCCGTGTGGGTTGAAAGGCGTGACCTCTCCTGCATGCCACTGATGTGTGTTCAAGCCCGGCTTTATGCGGATACGCGCAGTTTGTCTTGGATGCATACTCATACATACCAAAAAACGGCGCAGCAGAGCTCTGTGCTTGATATAGGGCACTTTGAGGCCAAGGTTGGGAGCGGCCACGTATTGTGTCAACCCAGCAGCGACATGTCAGAACAACGCCCCGCTGCGATCATGGAGGCTGGAGGTGGAGAGCAGCAGAACTTTGTTGATGTGATGCTTGTTTGGCATGTCTCGGGAAGAAAACCACAATGAGAGATGCAATCAGAAAGCACCCGCGGAAGCTTGCACCCCAGCCTCCGGAAGCGCTCTCCCGTTGGGCTGCGTCTGTTCGTTTTCCGGTACCAGCACCTGTGTGCCAATGTGTAGTTCGTGATGCTACAGTACTCAGAAAGCGAGCGAGCAAGCGATCGAGCAAATTTGCAATGTGCAAAGGCTTGGATGTGTAAAAACAGACAGCATGCCTTGCACACACGCACGCATGAGGAGGCATCAAAATGCAGTGGAGTCTGTACCGGGGAGTTGCGGCTTGAAGACCGTAAATCATAAGAGTCGTGGGTTGGTCGTGCCGTCTACTTTCGTAGCCCCTGCACATCTTGGCGTGCCCTACTTCTTTCGTCTGCTTCCAACAGCTAAAGTTAAAGCCCGTGCCTTGCGATCCACGATTGGATGAAACTGCATAGGAGTGAAAGTCCCCGACCCTTCTGCTCTCCCCGCAGAGAGCTTTGCTTTGCTTGGGGTTAGAGACGAGGGCAGTCCCCTCGACCCGCGCTCCAGGCGCTCCCCCATCCGCCGTGCCCCCGTGGAGGCAGGTCAGCGGGAAAGAAAGGTTGCGTGCGAGGGGGAAGAAAACGTGCTCGAATTACCGGCCCCGCAAGCCGCCTGATGGCTGGGCTGCAATCACACCACTCTAGGGTTCAATTAAAATTTGGTGAGTGCCCCCTCATCACAAATTAGATGTGGGACCTCTGGCTCTCTCTCTCGCTTGATCCCAGGCTTGGAGTCCTCATTCGAAGCAACATGCCCGGCTCAACTTAGCCGCTGCCTTTGCTAACAGCTGAATCCTCAACAGCCTCCCCCTTGGACCCAACACGACGACTTCACACTGCGCAACAGTCATCGGTCTGAACCACCAAAATAATACAGGTAATTATAAACAACACTTTCACTCTGGTCTACTGAGACCTACGCACCCCTCTACTGCAGCCCTTGCACTTGAGCTTCCTCCACGTCTCTTCTCTTCCTCTCACTTATCTTCGACACGCACGTACAAATGCCACGTGCGCATAGAGCGAGAAAGAGAGGGAGAGACAGAGATTGAGAAATTCAAACAAAGCCGTACCCTCCAAAATGCAGTGCAGCACGCGGCACATCACCTTTTTGCTTGGCACACGCTACGTCACATCACAGGTGCTGAGCGGAGGATCCAAACTCCCAAACAGCACATCAGCTGTAAGGGAAGGAACAGTAATTGAACCATGTCTAAGCACCCTGCTTGGCAAGAAAAGAACCATTCTACTGGGCAGAGGAGCTCAGAGCATGGAGTCTGAGCTTTGAGGTAGATCCGACAGGTCAGCGACTTTCCCCATTATGGACCTGTAAAAGGCCCTGTTGTTCTTCAAGCCAGACGGTACAGCTTCCCATGGTGCAGGCCCGAGGGCTTTGTGATGCCAAAACATTCGTCCCCCAGGTCCGCGCCGACAGATCCATCCATCCGGCGCCTGTTCTGGTGACGGCAGTGACGGGGGTTCAGGCCGTCGCAGCAGAGTTGGCAAATTCAATGAAGTGTCTCCATCCTGTTCAGTCTGATCTCCGGGACAGTGCTCTGCGCACACTCGCCGCCCCTGCTCTGAGCTGCAGCATTCAAGCCACCATGCTGGCCGCGTGGTCGCTTCCGATCTTCGCAAAGACGGCTTCGCAGCAGCGGTTATGCTTGCGGCGGCTGCTAGCAATTCTTTGGGATTCGCATCCAGGGCGAACAGAATGGCAATGGAACCGGCTTCGGATGCGTCTACTGCTTTTAAAGTGACCATCTGCACCGAACTTTGGTATCGGAACCTCTCGCCAGGCTGCGTGGGATTGCATATAGGCAGCACATGCCTGAGAAGATCTGCGGTAGCCACACCGCGAATATCTGTCGGAAGTTTCACTGTCACTACACCCAGCGAGAGGCCACTTTGGACTCGAAGACGAAAGCTCAAAGCTGAGTGCGTGTCCAATTCTTCCACGGAGACTGTGAAGGTCAGGATGTCATCAAAGCGCCAGGGACACTCTTGCCCGCTTGGTATCCAGCAGGATGCTCTAGAACTGCCTGCGGCTTCATCCCGTGTCGCAACCTTCGTCTCTTTGCAGATATCGCCTGAGCTCACGAGTTTGCACGAAGGCCATGTCTTAGGTTGCAAATGAAGCCTCCCGCACACGAGACACTCTCACATTCCTGACAAGCACCCCATGCAAATCCTAGACCGCGACAGTCAAGGTGGCAGTAAAGGCGTGCCATGGACGACGGTGAAACTGCCACAATGGCGTAGACTCCAAACTGAAATACCAGAGAGAACAACACCGCAAGACCACACACGACGAGACCACTCCGGAAGAGCCCGAGTGATGCGGTCCTGCGAGGACGTCAGCCACATCGAGCGACTTTATAGTGACAAAGAAAGCACGGGACTATGGCAGGACCGCAATTTCTGTTGCAGTTTCCAAACTCCAAGCCAAAATGAGTCCCCACCGGTAGCAGAGCAGAACTTGTGAAGTTGGAGAACGTGACAAAATGCTAGATTTCACAACGAACTTGGCAACCGGGACCGGCGATAACGCCACTTTGGTCCAATATGCGCACTGCGACACAACGGGAGGCAGAAGCTAGCAGCCTTATCCTCCGTAACTACAAACACAACAGCCCCCCTAGTGCTCCCGGTTTGGGGAAGTACACGCAATAAGAGCTCTAATTATAAAAGCTCAGAATCACGATATAAATACATATCAAAAGACCATAAGATCCTTATTTTATTATCAGTGCCAATAGTCATCGTAATTGGTCTTAGTCTTATTATGATGTTACCGAAGCAATACTAACAGCAGCAGCAGCAATAGAGACAGCAGGAGCAGTAGCAGTAGTAGTTGGAGCAGCAGCGGCAACAGGAAGAGGAGGAGTAGCTCCGCGAGGCAACAGTTGTCAACGGGGCACGGATGTTCAGGTCAGCTCTTCCATAACAAGTAGAAGCAGCAGCAGTGGTACAAGTAGCAGCAGCAGCTGTGGCCGTTGACCCTGGCAATTTGGTGCATGAAGACAGGCATTGACCGACATCCGAGCCCCCGTGCCCCCGTGCTACATGCAAGCGCTGAGCGGCCCAGGCAGATCTCCAAGCTCGGCCTTCGCTCGGCCCATGAGCCAAGCGGAGTTTCTGCAAGGCCCGGAACCGAGGCGGCAAAGACCTGCGCTGTTTTGCATGGGGCTTTAATTTTTTGTTAAGAAATCTTTACTTTGAGCATCATGATCAAGCGTTACTGCCTAAACACACCATAAGTAGCTAGTAGATGAAATTTGAGAACCTCGTATTCAGGGCTTTGAGCGGCTTTGAAGATTCCAGGCCTCCTGAGCGTCTCTGCAGGGTGGCTGTTTTGCAGAATTTGGAGAATAGTTCCGTGGTATTTCGATGGGCTTAGCAGATCTGAAAATCTGAAAAAAAAACATCTGCTGTGTCCCGCTTGACACTTTTCGGCTCTATCGGCAGCCATCAAACCTCTGAATATGTCCAAACCCAACCATATCAATTTTAACGCCCCAGCCCCACCCCCCTCCCCGAAACTTATGAGTGCGACAAGCTTGTACAAGACACGAGACACGGAACAATGTCTGAGGGCAGAATCTTCGCACAGGGCTCATGACACCACGGTCGCTACCTCATCCTAGCCGCTAGCCTTGAAAGGGATAGGGTACGTGTACACGGGGTTTACACATTTAGCGGCCCTAGTTTTCCATGCCAAAGTGGTGATGTCTGGGCAACAATCTGTGAAGGCATGTCTTTAGAAGCATTGCCTGCAACTGGAGCTGGAAGTTTCCCAGATCATCCATGGCCCGTTGGCTCCCCTGTTCTGGTGGCTAGTAAAAGCTGATGCTGCCGAAGGGTTGCAGGCGAGCATGTGCTACTGGATGGGACATTCGTTGCGCTGTGTGCTGTAGCCCATCCGCGGTTTTGTGTCATCTTCTTGGAGATGAATCGCAATGCTGCAGCCGAGCAGTTCCGAGCTTGACCAGGCGGCTGCAGCGCCATGACATGCAGACAAGGACAGGGAACGACCATACGCGTGCCGGTGTTGCATTTGATGCTCATGATGACTGAGATATAAGGACAAGGACCCAAAAACACCTGGACCTAGCCCGGAGTGCTACAACTTTGGCCTTTGGTGGCAGGATCGGATCTGTTGGATCGAGCCTCGGTTAGATTATCGGGATGCCGCACGGCCGGCTGTAACTGCGCGGATCCGACTGCATCGTCTTCCCGCTTCAGCCAAGCTGCAGCTGATAAGGGTCATGTTGCAGCGTTGGAAGCTCGCCGTCCCTGAAGCATCCAAAATCTCTTGTGCAAAACGGCAGGCGATTGGGACTAGCACCAAACCTAAAGACTGCTTAGTCTGAGAGCAGAAACTGAGGAAACCAGAAACTGATGCAGCTGGGTTCCACAATGAACTGTAATGGCTCATTTTCTGATGTCGGAACACTCCGTGGCTTCTGGGTTGAGCACTCATCCCCCAAGACTCACGATGATGATACAGATGAACTTCGCTCGCATTCGTGGTGGTTGCCCGCGCCGGCATGGCTCACCCCTTCACACCTTGAAAGACAACCCCTGGAACATCCGATTAGCACAGGAGCTTCACGGACCACCTTGCACAGCACAGCTGTGGGACAAACACATTCATCGGACTCTAGAGCTCTCAATGCTGAGCAACTCTCGACTCGACATTGGATAAAGACTGAGACTCGAAGAGCATGCTCCAGTTCTTTCGATGAAACATTATGAAGGAGGAAGCTTTTTTTTGGAACCTGGCCGGGCTGCAGTGGGGAAGACTATATTTACTGCCGAACTGGGCATCGCACTCCACGACGTGCTCTTCGCCACCTTTGGGGCCTCGGGCCAGGTCGCTGCCGGCTTGGCCCTTCCGCCGCAGGCTTTGAAGCCCAGCTGGGTGCTCGGCCAGCGGCGACCACAGCGCCAGGTCCTCAGGGTCAAGCGCCCAGGATCTGAAACTTGGAGCCTGAGATCCTCAAGCCTATCGAAGGCACAACATGGCATCACATATTCAGACCCATGTCCGAACCGTTCCGAGTCCCGGTCCAGACTTCGCAGACTTCTTGAGTCTCTTCTTCGGTCTGGGAACCGGTCGCTTTTGTCCATTGGCCGCCTGAAGCCGTTGGAAGCGTTCGAGAACTCGGCCACTCAAGCACCAATGCAAAACAACCCAAGTGATAACCCCGAACCTCGTCAGTCTATGTCAGTCCACTGCCGGCTCAGACCAATTACAGTTGTACAGTTCCGCTCCCGCTGCTACCTGTAAGGCGCAAGCCTCGAGTCTTGCTCGTGATGTGAAGCACGCAATACCAAGGCAACGGCCAGCTCTGCAGTTTACGCGCTGTGGGACAGTCTGTGCGTGCGCAGTGCAGGGGTGCGCCAGGCTCGAAGTACTGCACGCAGACAGCCATGTCCCTGCATACTACGCATGTAACGCACGCAGAAACCGCGTTGGTAAAATACGCGAATCCACACCCGTACACGTTGCAAGCCATGTACACAAACTCATATATATATCAAATGCAACAGATAGCACATACACCAAACAATAACAACTCAATATACACACCAGACGCACACCTGACTGTGCGTACACTTTTAGCGTAAGCATGCGTAACAGTACGTCTCTCTCTCTCTCTCTATATATATATACACCTACCTACCTACTTACCTACCTACCTACCTACCTACCTACCTGCCTGCCTGCCTACCTACCTACCTACCTACCTACCTACGACATACGTCACATACATACATACATACATACATACATACATACATACATACATACACATATACATACATGTATACATTTACATAATTAGTTGTTTGTACTATATACATATGTGTGTTTGTTGAAAATGTGCAGAATGTGCAGCTGTCATTTCACTGTGCGGTTCTGGTAGGGCCTGGTCGAGTTAGGACGATTGGGGAACCCCTGCCGAAAGCCTTCGGCGCTATTTGCACCTCTGCCGGCGCCGGGGCGCGCAAACCTGTGCCATAGCGTCATAGCAATGGCAATCACAACGATCACAGCGCTTGGACGGCTTTCCGGATAGGGGTCAAGGTTTGTCTTGGGAGTATTTGGCTGCTTTGGCATTTGCACCAGGAAGTGTGTGGGGGAGCCCATGGTAGCTTCAGGACTTCTGTCGGGCCTGTACCGCCTCTCCGGTGGCTGAGACATCTGCTGGGCTTCTACAAGTACCAGGTATGAGCTTGGGGTTAGGAGCAGATCCTGATAAACGAGAGGACGAATTCGAGGGTCCGGGCCTGAAGCCTAGCTCGAGAGTCAGCACAAGGGCGAGCCTTTGTTGCGGCTGTGCCCGTAGCCATAGCCATAACCATCCTGCGGTACACATGAAAAAGATCGTCTCTTCTTGCTTGTAGGCCCTCTCTAAGCTGCTCTTGCTACAATCATAACAAGGCGAGTCTATGTTTTGCCCACGTGTTGCTGTGTTGCTTGTTAGGTATGTCGCCACCATCGTCATCGCCCGCGCCGCGGTGTCGTGGCGGCAGTGTTAAGAGCTGCAGTCGGGCTGCTCTTCGTCACTAGCTAGCACTCTGCCGTGGAAAGCTTGCGATACCAATACAGCATGAGGCTGAGAATCTCAAGGCAGCGGCCTTTGGAACGGTTGCGCTGCGGCTGCGGCTGCGTGACGCACTTCCACTCCGCCAAGAGCGAGCAGGCCTCCGTGGTTCAGACCCTATTTCGGCTAATGCACGTTGATCGAAAGGGAATGTGCTGCTGGAGGCTGCAAGCTTCCAGCAAGAATTGCACTGCGGCACTGGGTCTTAACGAAATCCTGCACTGCTCTCAACGACAGGTCGCAACACCCGCCTCGAAGCACGCCGCCCCGGCGGCCGTTCTCCTAGCAGTTCTCGCATCTGAGACTGGCGTCTGGCATGACAACTCATGCTCTTGTTCTAGACACTGTGCACCAGCGACTATGCCGCATCGTTGCAGTGCGGAAATTCCGGACAAACGTGTACAAGTACAGGCTTTGCACTCGAACGGCTTACAGCTGTAAGGTCGCTGCAACAGTTGCGAGAGCTCGGCAGCTAGGGTGTGGGGAATTTGGACCCGGGATGCAAGTTCCAGGTTACGGGCACTTGCCGTTTGATGAAGTCAACAACAATGTTCACAAGTGCAACAAAGTCACTACACCCATAACTCATTATCGCAGTCGCTCCAGCGCCTGTCAACTTAAGTGCTCGATCCTGAAAAGAGCCACCTACTCGGATCTACTCGCCCTATGGTTTTGCGTCCTTCAGCCCACCATTTGTCCGAAGAAGTGGGACCTCAGACTGTAGCACAGCGACCCAGCTGTTTGGCAGGGTCGGCGCTTGAGTGCCGAACGACTGTCGCCCCTTCTTCTGTAGGCATCTGGCCACTCCTTGTGCCTGGAGAATCTGGGCCACTTCTGTTGAGACAAGATCCGGAAGCCGAAAACGGATCTGGAGCAGAATGATGCAGAATCTATGAGCACGACACACATTAACCCTTCATCTTTTTCTAAGAGTTCAGCTGGTGCCTTGGGCAACCACCCGTTCGGTAGCTCCCCTGGTGCACTCCCATGTCCGGTCGGAGCGTATCGATGCCGGTGCATTTTTAGCGGTTTCGGGGGTGTGGTGGTGGCACGCCTCGATGGGAGTGCAACAGGAGCGTGGAGGCTGAGTGATCTGCTCCAGCTACCACTGCTGCACTGACACCGGCAAAGGATGACATGCCTGGACCCCGAATATGTTGGTCAATTGTGCGATTTGCATCGGCTCATGTCATCCCCGATTTTTGACAGCCGTGAAGCACGCCTTGAGGGCAGCCTGACTTATCGGCTGAACTGCCTCTTGTCGCCGGCATCCCGCTTTCCATACGGGTTGTCCGCTGAGAACTGGTGCCCGGAGGACTTTGCCGAGAGCTGTTTCTGCAGGGTACCCTTGGTGCCTGTTGCCTTTTTCCTGGCTGTGTGCTTGAGGTTCAACTCCACTTTGGGAGGGTGCGCAAAGCCAAATGCTTTTGCAACCTGGGCAAGGTCTAACTTGTGCACATCGAAGCAGTCTTTGTGGCTGTGAGCCGCATACGCGTGCATATACGACCTGTACGCATCCCTCGAACTCCTGTGAAGGTGGTAGTTTTTTTCGATGACGCGCCTGACAGCGAGGAGGAATCAGAACTACGGATCATGCAATACGGCACTAGTGATGCAAACGAGATGCTCCAATTGCGATTGAATGTTCGCCTGAGTGAAACCAACCACAATGCACGCCACCTAGTCTGGCAATCAGCAGACCGTCACCTAGTCGCACAGCCAAGCTGCCACTTTACTTGAGGGGAAGCTATACTCGGCCACAGGAACGCCGGCGCGGCGCAAGTAATGCAGAAAGCCAAGCTCCTACAGTAGGGTTGACTCCCATGACTCTCAGAAACATCTTCAGACCCCTGAAAGACCCCGCACTTCAGCTCTCGCTCTGAAATGCAGACTGCCAGTCTCCTCAGGCATGAGGAAGAGCAAGGCCTTGCCCTTACCAGAAGCCCCCCGGGCAGTACGCCCAACTCTGTGGATGTACTCCTGCCAGGCCAAGCTCGACTACTTCATGGTTCTCTCTTCGATTTTCTGGTGTTGCAAACGTGAAGAAAAACGATGGAGAACGCAGCTCCAATGACTGACCCATGCCGTCTCCTTCGGCTCATCTGGCGGATCGTACCTTCTATGAAAATGCATCTGTATCTCTCTCTACGAGGCTGGAGGCGCAGGGTCGGTCGGACCCCGAACCTCGCGCGCGCGTGTGCGCACCTGCGTTCCATGGTGGGTTTTGCGTTCCTCTGAGGCGTTTTCCCCGAGGGGTTAGGCTGTATGTAACGCGACAAGCAGGCCTCGACGACTCCCCTCCCAAGACAAGAACAAGGCTAGTAAACTACTGTTCATTCTCGAATCGAAGCAAACACAACCCATGGATATCCCACATGTCAAATCGCGCAATCACCTGTAAAGGTCCGGCCAAGCCCCCCCCGAGACTCGTCTGGAAACACGTTAAACACGGTACACTGGCAGGCGAACCCCCACTAAAAGGTCTCAGTGTGGTCCAGGCACTCTCTCGCTCTCTGTCATTGTTCCTTCTTCTTCCTCCTCCAAAGAGCGTGAAGTACGTCGAAAATGCAGTGCCATGTTTGCTCTCCTATCGCCACGGGAAGTATGAGACTAAGACCCGGGTGCTTCTGACGTCGGGGCTTCTCTTGAAAGAACTAACGCCGTGTTTGCTCTTCTCTTGCCATGTCGTTAAGCCCAAGATGCTGCACTATCCAGTCCACCTTCGGGATGTCCAGGCCGCGCGCTGCGACGTCTGTGCAAAGAAGGATTCCCGTTTCGGCGGCACAAAACTGGTAGTACCTGGGCGGATAAGGGAGAGGGAGGGAGAGACCAGGGAGAGAAGGAGCGAGCGAGAGAGAGAGAGGGGAGTTACAGTCTCAACCCTTTCATGCTGGGGCACGTCGAGCTCCTTGCAGACTGCTTCTTGTGACCATGTATGCAGTTTACAGGAAGGTCGATGTAGTTCAGCAGCTCGTCATGGAACCTGAGAGCTAGCAGGCTGGCTTACGTCGCAAACTGCCTGCGCGAAAACAGATATATATACACTGCAACACAGGAAGGCATGTCAACAATCCATCGTCCGGATCACGCAAGCCAAGCTGGCAACTCGCATGGACACCACACCTCCTTGATATGTTCTGGCTGCCAAAGAGCTTGACAGAATTGCAAGCAGACATGAAGACCATGACCTTCTTGTCTTTGTTTCTCTTGAGGAAGGTGAAGAGCAACAGAAACCGGGTATTCGCCGGGCAGACTACGTAGCCTTGAGTCAAGCCTGCGACAGTGGAAACGTTGTCTTGGGTCTTGACTTCGACGAAAACCGGTTTGCTGAGGGAGAGCCGGGCCAGATCAGCCACTTTTCGTGTCTGCGTAGCTGAAAACAGGGATGTCTGCCGCTTCTTCGGCAACATCTTAATAATGAGGTTCATCTCCTCCTCGAAGCCGACCTCCAATATTCGATCCGCTTCGTCAATGATCAAGTTCACCAGATTATGAAACACGAAACCTTTGGTGTTTTGCATGTGATCCAGTAAACGTCCGGGCGTTGCCACCAGTATGTTGACGCCCTTTGCAAGCTTCTCAGCTTCCGGTTTCCGATTCATTCCTCCAATGCAAACGGCAATTGACTGAGACATGTACTTCGAGATGTTTCTGAGAACATCATAGATCTGGTTTGCGAGCTCCCGCGTTGGCGAGATCGCGATCGCACCAGCTCCATTTCTTGGGAGGAACTTCACGTTGTACAGCAGATCACAAGCAGGTACCAAGAATGCAAGTGTCTTCCCGCTGCCTGTCTTCGCTGCTGCAAGAACGTCTTTCCCCTTCAAAAGATGGGGAATCGACTTCGCTTGGATCTCGGTCATGCGCTCAAAGTTGTGCTCCGTGAGAGCCTTTCGGGCGAGGTTGGCAAGGAAGCTAGTTAGTTCAAGCTTGATCTAGTTACATCTAGTTAGTGTCAGGCATCTCGGATCCAAGAAGCGTCATTTCCAGCAAACCCCATGCACTGTGCTATTACCATTAGGCTTTGTCTGCTGCACAAACGAAACAGCAAAACCCGAATCATCCTTCTTCAGCGGCTCGCAGATCTCTAAAGAATCGAAGCGGGTTTCGCTGAAGAAGCCGGAACTGTGGATGGCATTCCTGGGCAAAGTAACTGCACAACACCTAGTATCAAATCTGATTCCGGCCGTGCACTGCATGCTCCTTGGAAAGAAACATCGAAGGGCCGAGATGCTGCACTTCTTCTGCCGGAGGACCCTCGGTTTTATCCTCCTCCGGTGCATTGTCCTCGGCCGCATCGTCTTGCTCATCCTCATCGTCTTCCTCCTCCTCCTCGTCTTGCGCCGTGTCTCCAGTCGTGTCTTTAGCCTTTTCCTTTTTCTTTTTCTTCTTTCCTTGGCGACTGTCAGTCACTGTCGTCTTTTGGAGCCACATGGCAAAGCCGGTCGAGTGCCGACCGGGCCGTTGCAAACGAGGCTCTTTTCTTGGCAGGAGGCTCCAAAGCCTCAGCCGCAGACTTTCCCTCGTCTTTGGCCTCCTCTGCCTCCTCTCCATCTTCCTGGGCCTGAAAGATATGACAAACATAACCATGCTGCATTGGTGCATAATGGCTTGACATCCCTGTCCCTATCCCACCCTTTCCTTCTGGTGCGATGATCCTCGCCAATTACCATCACCTGCTTCGCCCCTGCGACCACCACCACAACCACCGCCACCCCGAATGCCACAATCACCCCTTCTCTGCGCTGCCATCACCATCATCATCACCGATCAACACGATCAGCTCTGCAATCGAATCTATTACAGGCGAAGAATAGGTTTCTCATCTCCGATGGTGTAAGGAGCAGCGGGTGGGCATCCAGGGTTCCGGCCTTCTTCTTCTTTTTTCGCTTCTTGCCCTTCTTCGTCTCTGCTGGCTCTTGAGCCACAGGTTCCGGCTTGTAGTCCTGCCATGTGTCGCACGCTCAGCTGACAGCAACTGTTCTGACTCCTTTCTTGAATCAAATACATGCCGCGTCGCACAATGCACAATCTATCACAATCCCTGCTCGACCTAATTGCAGAAGAGACCCTTCGATGTGCTAGTCGATGCCGACACCTCAGGACCCCGTCAAGCACATGGTCCTTGCCGTCGTCCATGACAACCTGCGTTCTCTTGTGTCAAGGAGGCAGTGTGATCAACATGCTCCGTCAGCGAGCCTCGTCATCGTCGCTCTCCAAGCCTTGCTCTTTTCGACGAGCACGTTCTATCTGCAAGTGCACTGCAGCTTGGGTGAGGATGTCGGGATCTGTCGCATCTCTGCGTTTTAGCGGCCTCCTTGGCCGCGAGCTTCTTTGCTTTGCGCATCACCCTCCTGTCTTTCCACTTCTCCTAAGTGTAAGTGGTATATTCCGGCAGCGGTCTTTCGATTAGCCGATTACCCCGTCCGTTCAAGTCATGTCGCAGCTCGAATCGGCTTCGTCACGACATAGAGGGCTGGCTTCTCATCCTGGGCCCCTTCGGCAGGCAGCACCATGCCGGCCTACAGAGTCACGGATGGCCGAAGCAAGCAACTGCATTGTCCCAGGCCATCCCAGGCCTACCCGAGCCCAAGCACTGAGGACGTCTGGTCAGCGTGGCTACATGCCGATGGCATGATGGAGCCATACAGCGGCACAGAGGCAAGTGCATCTTGTGATGAAACTATATGAAAATATGAAACTTATTGCTACGTTCCTGCCCACCATGTCGAACGTCTGCCTCTTCCACTCCATGAGGCTTCTTGAAACCTGAACCCCGATCCGATCTCAAAGGACATCCGCCTTGGTTACAAAGTCTTCAGTATCAAGCAAGCGTGAACAAAACATCCAAATGGATCCGGGAATGCCTGTCTTGCCGAGAGCGGCTATCTGCACGCCAATCTCGACCATCCTGCAGCTGCTGGTTGCTTGACAGCTGCCCGCATGCCGCCATCTGCTGGCGGCAGAAACGTTTGACTGCGTGCTTTCTCGTTGCTGGGGGCATCACGGAGAACTCTCGCGTCCAGAAGCAAAAACTTACACATTCGAGAATTCTGCAGCGTTACCATCTCCGCTCCAGTCCAGTGAGCGAGCTTCTACAGCTAGGAGTCACGAAGTAGATCTGACAAGTCTTTGCATAAGTTGTTGCAGGTCCCCAATCTGAGAGATATATATTTGTGCTATTGGTTCATGTGTCTATATAGACCATGCTAGATCTAAGAGAGAAGACCTTCGTGCACAGTGCTATGGCAGCTCTAACTACTTCTGCATAGCAAGTGTGACTCAATGACGCTGGGCAGCACTAGGGCCAGAACCGCTCCCCAGCCGTTCCGATCCCCATTGGCCTCAAGTCTTGGCTGGAATACCAAGTGCATGATGCAAAATGCCGTAGCTAGGGGCCGTGCAGGTCTTTTCCGCGGCCTCGACAGCGACAGTATCCGCAACGACAACAGCAACAGCAACCACGGCAACAACAGCTCCTCCTGCTGCTGCTGCTGCCGCTGCTGTTATTCTTTTTGTTATTCTTCTTCGTCTTCTAGTGGTGGTGGTGGTGGTGGTGGTGGTGGTGGTGGTGGTGGTGGCGGCGGCCCCGGTGGTGGTGGTGGTTACTTCTTGTTGCTGGTGCTGTTGCTGAGTTGCTGTTGTTGTTGATGTTGTTGTTGTCGTCGTCGTCGTCTGCCGCTGCCGCTTCGGCTGCTGCACCACGACAGCAACAACAACGACGACAGCAACAGCAAGCACGATGAGTCACGATGAAGACCAGTAAACACCCAAAGAAGCAAGCCATGAAACAGGGAGGTTACGGCCCAACTCTGCGAAGCTTCAACTACAGAACCCGATCAGCCGAACGATGCTAGAGCCAGAATATACTGTTCGAGTAGACGAACTTCAGTAAGCCACGGTGACTATGTTGATGTGTGCAAGTGTCACAATCTACATCACTACCCTCGACATCACCAGCAGAAACATTAAGCATGATCGTGACCATCTTCACCACAACTCCACCAGCGTTGTTGCCGCAGCTGCAAAACTGCATAACGATTTCGATGACAGTCCACGGGAATCATCAAGTTTTCCGCTGAAGTTTAGCAGTCTAGCCATAGAGCCTAGCTAGGCTTCCACGCCCCCGCAACTGATAGGCACGACTATGACAGCCACGCTGGCGAGGATTGCAGAGTTTCCGGGTACAGTCCGGAGCCGTCCTCACAGTCCCACCCTCGGAGCTCAGCGACATCTGGCTCGCCAGTGTCTCGCTGGTATCGGCTGCTGCCTTGCTGGAGCTGCTGGCGTCGATCACGGGGTCATATATCGAGCGTGCGACGCGGTCTCCGAAGGAATCTGGAGATTCGGCGATGGTCCTTGAACTCTTGCCTTTCGAACCTGTGGCTTTCCTCCGGTGCAGACGAGTCACGCACATCAATTTCGTGAGTGTTTAGAACTCTCATGTTCGGAAACGTGGGCGGAATGTATGGGTTCAATACGCAAGAAAACCATGGATGCCGTCCACATATCTGTTCCATTATTTTCGCCACGATGTGTCCACCGCGAATGCTCGCGTGAGCTTGGATTGGGCCATAGCCATTGTCTTGCTGTGCTTTAGGGGGAACGTCTGCACGCTGTTGTCTCCCAAGCTGAACTTGTCACGCGCAGATTCCCGACTGCTTGCGGCAACGGCAAATGATGCCTACGACTGCTGCGCTACCAGGCATGCTTGCACCTTTGCCCCACACCGTTCCACTGCTGAGGGCCTGCTGTCTTCGCGATCGTACCAGCCATCAGAGTCGTACCACTTACCTGGCAAGCAAGACGTACGTACGGTTTGAAGGGGTTGAAGTGCTAACTCCACAACAGGTGCCATGAATTCTGCTTTCAACATTCCAGGAGGCTGGCTCTCGCTTGGGTGTAGCCGTATGGATTGGCCTCCATGGCTCTCAATGCACTTGACATGCTGAGCGAGCCCCAATCGAAGTCCGTTGCGGCCTCGCTCGTCGAAGTCTTCCCGGCCACGCCACGACTGAATGGTTTCGACGCTCACAGGCAAAAATAGGGAAACGCAGCAAACGCAGATCTCTGCTTTCATTCTGCTTTCTCAAGATGTCTCAGGTACCGGCTGCATCACCACGCCTCCAGGAGTCCTCCCTGCTGACTCTGGCCTGCTGGACGCTAAGACGGCGACTTCGAGGCCTTGGGCAGACGAGGAGGCCTGAGCAGGAGTTGGCCGCCGTTCTCGATCCTCTGGCCGAGAAGCCTGCACGAAGCTTCTCAGAGGTCAGACAGCTCCGCTCCAGAACTTCTATGCTCGCACACGTTTGCACACACACACACGCGCGCACACACACACAAGGGCATGTGCCCAAGGACAATACCTTGTACAGAGCTCAAATCTCTCGCACGAAGTTTCACGCCTCCGGTGAAGAGTTTGCTCTCCGGGAAGAGCCCCGCAAGGTTTGCCGGCCTCCTCAGAAGCACACGATGTTCCTTCCCGACTCATGGAAACCATGGGGGCTTCCTAGTCCGAGCCAAAGTGCTCGCTGCACGCGCTGCACCACACAGAACATGTAAACTCCTGACCAACCCTGGCGGCAGAGAGACTGCATTCTGGAAGCCACGAAGCTTCTGCTGTCCCGGGACACTCGTCGCTCTCCGAAAAGCACCACCACTTTCAGTGCAGTGACGATCGCAGACTTCGCATGACTGTCCACAAACCCCACATCGATGGAAGATGTTGGATTGTGGCGACCACGGCAGAAGCTCCGCCGCGTGCGTGTTTGGACTCTCATGTTGTTGAGGAGTCCTAAGTTGCACATGCCTACAAAACCCACTCAGCATCCAGCTGTCGTCGGCGTGTCGGCGGCCGTAGGGGCCCATGGCCCCTTGGAACAAGCGGGGATTCGAGAAACTCATGTAGAGAGAACTGCTCTTGTGATGATACGGACTCCGCCTTTCGAGTGGCCCGTGCGTTGGCTTCAGCAACGGCACAAGAATAGTTTGGAAGCAGCGATCTAGCACAGATGCTTCAAGAATGCCAAGGGCATTGTCGCCCTTGTTCCTGGACTCCTTTCACTGCACTTGTTCAGTTCATATCTTCAAGAAGTACTAATTGGCCCCACACCTGGTGCTTGGAGACGTTTGGAGAATCACTTTTTTTGGAGGAGGGGCTGCAGTGCACGTGCCCTCATGCCCGCCTCATGGAGAATCACTGCCCCTGGTTTCTCTTGTCGTCTCTGTCCACAAAGAGAGCTCAGCAAGAGACATGATACAGGGTCTGCACAATGAAGAAGACGGTGCATCGCGACTACTATATTTCTTGCCTTCGATGGTTCAATTGCTGCATGGAAATAGGTTTATGGCAAGCGCGCCCGATCCCCCGCAAGAAGGAATCGGCACTTTCTGCAGTCGGACGCCAGTCGCTCTTTCAGAAGGACAATGAAAGGTGCTGCAGGGCTCCGCCTCTCTCTTGCCAACTCAATGCTGCGTTTTACGCTGCTTGTGTTTCTGGTGCTCCCTCAGAACTCATGTGCCTCGCGGGTTCCGTGTTGCGTGCGTGTCTCTATTTGTGCCTTCGCTTTTGCGGACGTGCAATGCCAGCTTTGTGCGCTCTCTGCGTGTTCTTTCGTGTATAGAGACGGAGTGCATGCATACGCGCAAGATCGTGAGAGTCAGATGCGGGAAGTGCATAATAGCTGAAAGCATGTGTGATGAGTGTGCGCGCACGGTGTGTACATGTGCAAGGGGGTATGGGTTCTGTGGTATATGTGTACATCTGGATATTAAAAGTATACATCATGCTATCTACAGTAAGTACATGCATGCAAACTTCCAGCCTGCATTCATACACTCAGTCACAGCAATTCTAAACAGCACGTAGCAATCATCGCTGAGAGGCTCAGGCCTTCTCCTTTGACAGCCAGGTCGCGACTGAAGTAATTAAAGAAGCTACGGCTCTCTGGCTGGGTGATATCACTTGCTGTTGTTCAGCTTGGCTGATATGCTGTTCTGTCCGGCGTGTAGGTACCATGCAACTAAAACATTTTGAACACTAGGGTATGCTGTTGCACGGCGCGAATTCCCCAATACTTCTGCGGGTGCCGTCCATGCACACGTCATGTTGCCCTCCCTGAACCGGCATTTTGAGACAGCAGCAGCAGACGCCCAGACAGATCATGCGATATCTATCCATTCGATTCCATTCGTAGATCATGCAAGTTACGAGCCACATCCTGAATTGGAAGCGTTGCCACATGCTGTTCTGTCGAATCGCGCCGGAGAGTCTGAAGGCATTGCCTTCTAGGCGAGACGCTACAAAACCTAAATCTACCTAACCTACCTACGTTGAAACTCTTGCCGAGATTCATCGGCTGGCATCCTTCACTTCTTTCCTGTCGGCACAAAGCAGTTTGAGGGATCGAACTCCCGAGCCCAAAGACACAAAGGAAATTCATCACTGGCGAACCCCGCGAGACCGTTCTAGTCCTCAGAGCTTGCCCAAAGAGTCTACGGACATAAGGGCACTGAGCGTCGCTGGAGTGTGGGCCTGGACCTGGCGGACCTGGCGGCTGAAACCTCGGGTGAACCGCGTGGACACCTCAACATCCAAAACAACAACAGCTGAGCGCAGACCTGAAATTTATGACTTTATAGACAAAGCCTTGAATGGTAGCAACCGCGATTCTGCGGCGCTTGTGACTACAACACAGCACGTCAATGCTTTCCCCATTGCTTCTTAGCAGCATGGGAACGGGGCTTATCCCGGAGCTTGCTGTACCCATCGGACGAAATGGCCTGGCAACAAACAGGTACCAATCCGAAACTACGAGAAAGGCTTGGAAAATTGCGAGAAAACTGCCACATGCTGCCGATGAAAGAAGCGAAACGTGAGGACAAGTGAGATGAAGACCTCTGCCTACTGCTGCGCATGTTTTTCCCTGAGAGTCAAGCATGCCGACACCTGGGAATCCAGCCATGCCTGACACATTCTGTTGACATGCTCTGGCACATCTTGGCGTGCTGCCAATCATATCTTGCAGAGTGAGACACAGCTTGCTACATACGGGAGTTCTTACCGCGAGGTTGACTCACGGAAGGCCTGCTTGGGACTCCAAGCCGTGCTGCCTGCATGTCATCAGCATGTCGAACACCACTCTCCCACAAAGCCCCGCACCACCGAATCAGACGCGCCTAGGACCTGCGGCAGCATGTGCCTGCATCCCGGCCTGCACAGAAGACACAAGAAGACCCCGGTGGACTTGCAGGCGCTTCAAAGACCTTCTTAGGAGCGCGTGACGCTTCCGCCGCCGCTCGCTGAGGAGCTGGCCCAGGCAGGGCCGGCGTTCACCGAGAAGGCATTGCCCTGCTGCATGTACATGCGCGCGCTGTTTGTGCCGCTGTCCCACGAAACGTGCGAGCTGCGAGCTTTTCTGAAGTCGAAAGCGCCATTGTGCCGAGATGGAGAAGCTACTGAGCTCAGGCATGAGTGTCTGCAGGGAGCGATCCGGAAGTGCTTGAATGGACCTGTTGATCCAGCTGCGATGCTACGAGAACAGCCTCCACAGAGCCTCCACATGCCTGAAGCACGTGCATTGAATTGGAGACAAAACCACCGAACTGGTCGTTTGACCGCTTCGCTCATTCCTTGAACATCTAAACGGCAACCTGGCCGCTGTCCTTGAGAAGACCAATTGTGAGAGTATACATTCTGCTGATGACACCTGGTGGCCAGAGATGGCCGCAGACTACGCCAGCCAGCAGCTAGCTGATCAAAAGACAGGCCGAGGCGTACTACGTTCACATTGACTACACAGACAACCTTTGGAAAAGTCCGCTTGCATGTTTTGACATGAGCAAGCCGTTCTCGTCCAAGGGCCCACGTAGCTGCGATGACCAAGAGTGGCTGAGGTTGAAGAACCGGACCTGGCAAAGCTGGCTTCACGAACACTTCCTTTACTTGACATCCACGCGGCCAGAACAAGGAGGGAGGGGAAGAGGGGGAGAAGCCAAGTAGCATTATGAATCCAACTCAGCAATAATCTTTCGAAGCTTTCGAACCTCATCGAAATCTCCACCTCACACGGGTGGACGGATCTCCAGCGAGGAAGCGTGTGTCGTCGCTTTCTTACCCTGAACTAGCTTTTGGCAACGAAGTCGGGCTTCGACTAAAGACACTAGACCTCGCCGCCCGCCTGCGATGAGGAGTCTTTGCAAGGTCGCTTGGGCTTCGTTTTTCGAGAGCCTTCAAAATGGGCGTGCATGCGAAGTTGCAGCACTGGAGCTCCAAGTAGCGAGGTGCAAACATGGCAAGGAGGCGGCATATCCCGCATGCATGGTCGAAACGGGGCTGAGAACCCGACCTGGATCCAGTTAGACCAGGACCTGCAAAACCTTTGGAGCTCTTGTTCCCCCAGAACTCCCGCAGTTCCTGCATGCAGCACAGCAACATCCAAATGGCAAGAAAGCAGAGGTACACAGCTACTCATCAAACAGTCTTCTCCGTACCTTGGGCGAGCTTTCTGCAAGGCTCGGACATCATGGATTCATGATTCATGAGTTTCTAAACTTGACAAGAAATACAAAGGTCCGCCATTAACCCACCCTCCTTGAGCTTCCCCACATCTCGAGTCTGGACTCGCAGATGCGGCTCCGGCGCGAGCAAGGGTTTGCCTGCTGGCTCTTGCGCCTGGACAACACGACAGGCCTGCAAAAGTAATCAAAAGCACATGTGACGCGGCCCCCCAGTCGGCCTCCTCCATCTTTGGGGCCTCCACCGAAGGGGGCGCTGCGCGTCGAGCCGAGGCGGTGGCCGCCATGAGGGGCGTCGGCATCGGGAGCCTGGTTGTGGGCTCCTGAGACATGGGCTGCGTGGCTACGACCAGAAGTTCTTCCGCTGGGGGGTGCTGTTGGGATGGCACGGTCGGCCAGGGGATTGCTTAACTGACTTCTAGAGGCTGATGCGGCCAGGACTGCAGAAGTTCTTGAAGAAATCCAAAAAGGACGCCAGTGTTGGAGGGACCAAGCAGCCGAGGAAAATGCCAGGCGACCGTGCTAAAGCGGTGGACTTAGACAATAAGACAGACGTGACAGGCACTAGATAAGGCGGACAGCCTGCATGGACCACAACGAGACAACCACAACCACGACCGCGACAGCCAGCCAAGGAAGAGCATCACTGCGGCAGTGGCTCACACTAACAGCTTATAACAACAGCGACAACAACATTGGAGAGGGGCGGAGCTTTCGCGTCCCAGGCCGCAGGCCTCCCAGTCCTTTGGCTTCCTCAGTTCCGAGTCTGTGGCATGGTCCTGCCATCGAGCCGCTCTGTTCTTCAGGAGATGCGAGCAATGCACCCACTGTCACTTTGCACAGTTGGCGTTAAGGGTCAGAAATTAAGCGTGACCTGACTGTCCTGCTCAGGGACTGAATCTGTCTGAACTTGCTCTGCTTCGTCAGACTCTTCCAGCCTCAGTTGGAACAAGGCGATCCACGGTTGGAGGACACATGCATCGCAGTTGCTTAAAGCTGATGCCCTTTGCAGTTGCAGCATAACTTCAAGGAGAGAGACAGGAAGAGAGAGACAAAGAGAGAGAGAGAGAGACAGACAGAGAGATAGGGAGAGAGAGAGAGATACAGAGAGAGAGAGAGAGACAGAGATAGAGAGAGATGGGGAAAGAGAGAGGGAGAAAGAGAGAGGGAGAGAGAGAGAGAGACAGAGGAAAAAACAAATGCTGCAAATCGTGTTAAGTCCAGAAACTCCGCTGGCACTTCCTGCCTGTCCGGGAGTTCCTCCCTGTTCGGGAGTTCCTCAGCCTCTTCAAGTCCATGAAGCGCATCTGGGGCAGCCCGTTCATCAGGCTGCTCCACTTGCGCTGGCATTGCTGCAGCTATAGTCGATTCCTCCTCCTCTTCCTCGTGCAAGACGGGGAGGGGCGCTGATGCGGTTCGGTCTGCGGTAGGCTGTGCGAATGCAGCCTCAGGACTTTCCGGAGGCTGCGGTTTTTCCGGCACTGCCTCCGCCTCCTCCGGCACGGGCGCTGAGGCTTCAACCGGTGCGGCCTCGGCCTCATCAAGTTCAACTTCCCCCGGCGAGGACGCCCGGGGCACGTCCGGCGCTTCTGCGTCGGTGGGCCCTTCGGCCGGGTCAGGCTCCGTCCCGGCCACTCCACGGGAGATGCCACCACGAGCCCGAAGGGCCGAGCTGAGGGACTTGCGCGCGGGCCGGGCATAGCCCATGGAACCTGATGCCGAAAACCAGTACTAGCACTCAGCTTCTTCCACATGCATGTTTTGTGCAATATGCAGCCTCTGCTGCTTTAAGCGATTATCGGCCAACACGCGCCAAGAGACCGGCCGACTGATCACTGCCCTTGCCACGGGGAGATGTCAGCAACTCCCCGTCCATCTCTTTCGGGACCTATGCTGCGCCGAGCAAGACACACAGGCCGGCTTGCCCAAAAACATGCCACACCGGATTCAACGTGCTTGGGCACCTCGGCATCGCCACTGCTTGCCAGGGTGTTGTGCCGAATTCTGTCAATTGCTCCCTGGATGGCTTTGGGCGCAAGCGCATTGAGATTGAGCCAGTCCAACGTGCTTTTCTCTGGCACTGGTTCATTATCCTCACAAGGCAGAAACCGTGAACCGTGACAACAGCGTCACACTCCCACTCGACGAAGCGCTAAATGTCCTCGATGTCAGTGGGTGCAGTCGGAGGCCTGATTGTAATTCCACCACGAGACCTACCAGCAGGGACAGCGAAATCCCGGCAGCAGCGGCTGACATGAGACGGCTAAACTACTCGCATGATGTCGTGTGCCAACGGCATCGCACGGTATTGAGATCTGGTTGGTCACAGCAATCTGGACCTCCCTAGCTCGACTCAGAAGATTTTCTCGAACAACTGCAGCAACGGACCGGTGAGAAAGAACCACACTCGCGGCCAGCCTCATGGCATCTCGCAGGGAGTTCTCGTGACCACCCACGGACTTTCGTGGTGGGCGGCCGCGCCCCAGCCACGACATGGCAACTACTTGCTGACGGGTGAAACGACTCTGCTGAGAAATCTCGAATGTATCTTAAGGTCCAGGACTCATCGTGGAAATGGAGTTGGTTGGCTGAATGTGGTCGCCGGTAAGGTGGCATGGCTGGGAGGATGCAGAAATGTAGAACTTCCATGCCGAAGCGGAACCTCCGAGGATTCCTGAGCAGCCTGTGCTGCTCCACAGGTGTTCTTGACTGAAAAAGGCAGGTGTGCAAAAAACCTGACCGATTGCTTGCACGTACTTTCTGAATCTGCAGCTTCTCTCTGCGGTGCACCCTTCCGCCTGGGGAAGAAGTGACTGCGGCCAAAGATGTGGCCTGCAACAAAACATACACGCACTGCTCCGGCACGCAGCAACTTTACCGGTTGCACACGCCCTGGAAGATGTTCGTTACATCTTCTTAGCTATGCCATCCGGTCATTGATCCAAAGCAATCAAATCAAGACTTTGAACCTTTTGGACCCGGAGCTCTGACCTAATTTTTTGCCTCCCACCTAGCTAGGACAAGGCCGCATTGCAGGGTACAGTCGGAAAGAACGGTTGAGTTCGGCGGAGCAGCTTCATGTGGCTAACTATACATTGCTTGGTGGCTTTTCGGAGGACAGCCATACTCCAGCTTGAAGGCAGTGGTTGACTCCGAGGTAGAAGACTATCCGGGAAGCAAGTTGAGGTCTTTCACAGACTCCAACCTCTGACCTAATGAACTCGTTTTTCCCACCCGCCCAGCTGACCAAGTCGCACCGGGATTCGCTGGCTTTTGGCACGATTTCGTCAACATTGGTTGCTCATTTTGGGAACGCGGTGGATGGTAGTTGTACATTGCTGAAGTGGCTAGGCCCGTACAGCCCGTTTCATGGTGCGTGACTTGCCGATCGCCGAGCCCGTCTTCCGAGGGCGCAGCGGGACATGGCCGGTCTTTGCAAAGTCCTCCTCCATCTGCTTGACTAGGTGAGGCAAGCATCTGGCACGCACACTCTGGTACTGCAGGCACCACGCGGTTGCTTGGAAGCTGAGACCAAGGCGTCGCTGATAGCCTTGGCGCAAGCTGATGCACTAGACGGCCCTTTTTCGCTCAGCAGACCGTCAGCAATTGGCAAAGGAACATGCAGACAAGGCGCCGTTTCCGTTGTCAATGTGAATACCACCGCCACCGGGAAGCTCAAAGCTGAACCCGCCCGCAGGATTCTCTTTGATCGTCCCGCTGCTACCAAACCTTGTGCGGCCGATCAGGCAGTCAGGCTTTCAGCGCATGGGATGACTTCCAGGAGGCTTAAGACGAGCACACGCCGTCCTCACCGTAGTAGGGAGAGTTCATGAAGGTACCAATGGTCGGATTCCTCAAACGGTTGTGACAATAGCCATTCGCATTCCCGGCCAGTTCTAGCACAGCTGCCTGAAACCTCACACACAACAACAAATGAGGAGACGGCTTGAAGAACTCATCCACCCGCCTGCCTGCACGGCGGACTCCATTACAGTTTCTTTGCCCCGGAACTCACTCTATGCAGACACAAGCATACGTCGTCCAGTAGACCTTTCCCGAAAAGAACTTCCATGACTCCACGACAATCAAAACAGAATCGAAACCGATCCAAAGGTAAGCTCCATCGCAAACTGAAGCTTCCAGCGACACCTGATGTTGCTGCGTCTTGCACGATGCTTGTCTTTTGGGATCCAGTTCGGATTCGGTAGCTGCGGAATGCTGTGGATTGATGGATATGTTCAGTCTGAGAAGATTCGCTACTGAGATGCACAGGCAGCAAACAATCGATGTTCAGCAAGTCTCCTGCACAAGCGCGCGGGATGTTCTTCGATCGGCAACCCTGTGGCCTGGATCTTTGCCGTCTTCGCCTTCAGTGTCCTAGGCTTCCGAAGTCGGAAGGGCAGTCTAAGCGGAACGGTCTGACACCCTAAAGTCCCTAGAATTCAGCATCTGCTGTATTTTGCGCTCGTAAGTGCTGCAAGCCCGGCAACGGTAGCCAGCTGACCGCAAGCTGAGGCTTTGGATTCTCCGCGGGTTTGTCGAACTGAGCAGTACAGACCATTCTGCCAAAGCGAGCGCTGAAAGCTGCGGACAGTGTCCAGAGTCGGCGCCCTGAGCTGCGCAGTCTGCAAACCCATTGCGGCACCACGTGCTACCAGTCCATGAATGTCGTTGTAGGGGATCAAATTCACGAGCAGTTCTTCCCTTTCAAAAGGGGACAGTAGTTCCGAAAGTGCTTTGGCATGGCCTTGATCGGTGTTGACCTCGTCCAGCAGCACGACTTCACAAATCAGTTGTCTGAACCTCTCCGGACGTAGCAGCAAGCACTTCAAGAAGGCATCTCTCAGATCAGCCAGCGGATACTTGCTGCTTGGCACCAGTTTACGGCGCAATACGTCCGTTGCTGCATGCACCGACCATGCCAACTTGCACGGCAGCTCAGAGAGACTCAGAATCTGGGCCGGAGAAGGCGCAACCGTCGATACTGTGATGTACCAACGCGACATGTGAAAGCTGGTGTTGTCAGTGAGTAGGTCGAGCGCTTTAGACACTGAATCCAAGTTGTTGGCAGGCTCGCCCATGCCCATGAACACAAGATTTCGTACTTTCGGCCAGTCGAGGGCCCGGGCCTGACGCTGGGCCAGCCAAACTTGTGCGAGGATTTCGTGCGTGGTTAGATTGCGAACCTCGCCAAGCTTACCTGTTGCACAGAATACGCATGCCTGCTTGCAGCCTACCTGGCTCGAGACACAGAGACTGGAATGCTTGGCCATACGTATGAGGACGCACTCAACTGACAGATCATCTTCAAGGCGAAGGAGCATTTTACAGGTGCTGTCGCTGTTCTCCGTGCTCTCCACATGGGGCGCTGCCACTGGCTCCATGGTCAGGGCAAGCTCAGCGAGCATCCGCTGCAAGCGCTTTGAGGAGCCTTCCGGCTGGAAAGGGTCACGTCCCTCGCGCACGGCCTTGCAGGCTGTCCATGTGGACACAAATACCAGTGACGCGCATGCGCGCATGCGATCACATGCGCATATATGCACGCATGTACCGTAAGTTGAGGCTCTGATACCAGGTACCTTCGTCTGGGGGTTTCGGGTCTGTGTGCATCCACATGGACACGCACACATGCACGCACTCACACACAGAGACAGGGTGTATCTAGGCATGCGGCATACATGTACACGCATTACACGCGCGTCTGTGCCCGCTGGCGTGTGAGTGTCTTCACATGTCCTTGCCCCTCTCTGCTTTTATGAAAGTTGTAGCTCGTAGATGCCTATCTTCATATCACTATACATGCGTGCAGGTAGAGCTTACAGATAACTTGGCGAGGACCTCCCATGTCCGGCTCGCCAGAAGTGGCTCTGCATCCTTCCGGGCCAGGGAGGTCTTGCCCAGGAGGAGGGCCAGCTGGCGTCCTGCGAAGTTCGGACATGAAACCCTACGTGAACTTCAACAGCTTGCGATGCCGCTACTACGGCGACGGCCATTGTAGGGCATGGCTTCGCGTGTTCAGGGAGGTGACACTATGAGCCGTGCTTTACAGGTCTCGGGCAAGAAAAGTGACAAGATTTATCTCTGCTCCAAACTCCAGAACTGGTGTTCGTCGGCACTCTTGTGGTCCAAGCTCCGGAAATCTAGTACCGAATGCTCGAAGCTCCAATCCTCTGCTCGACTGTGATGAACGCTGAACGCTCTACTTGCAGGGTCCGGGAATTGTGAGCAACGGTGTTCGCAACAGCTCCGGCTGCGCATAGCCGCTTGGTTCCAGCGCAAGACTGCTTCCCAAGCCGAAGGCGCACAGCTGCAGGCAAACCAAGCCGCCCCGGCGCCATGCGTTCATTGCAGTATCCCCATGTCCGTGCCGGAACAGTGCTTTCAGTGGCTGCAGTCGCACAAGGACCAAGTTACAATCTCTGAGAACATGGAGCACAACCAACAAAGATTGTACAGTGACATGTCATGCCGCATACACAGTTTCTTGATGCAACATCCTGTACTCTCGGATCTTACATGATCTTAGACATCAACTTTGCCCCTGGAGTCCGTCGGCGTGCTAGCATCCAATTCGCTCATTTCAGACATGCCATGTTCCGGCCTGCGGCCCCCAAGCTTCGAAACCAGTAGCACGCCGTGACCCACGAGACGTTACGACTACCAGCCCGTGCCAAACGAAACACTACCTTGCTGACTAGGAGCCTCGAGTGCAAACGTCAGGAGTGAACCACTCTAGCAGCGACCAAAAAGGCCAAAGGCCCGGGCCATAGCCTCGCCAGTGCTGACACTGATACCCTTGACTCAGGCGGGAGCCCAAGGGCCCTTGGCCGGAGCCGTAGGCTGAGGCCTCAGCCGTGTCGCACTTCAGCCGTACAAAATCCAGACTCGTGCTTTGGAGAGCTTTCGTCTACCCGCGTCCCACGTTCAGTTCAGGAGCGTGTTGCAGGCACCTTGCTATAAAATTGTGTGTTCTGCCCAAGCTCTGACGGAGCAGCTCCCGGCCAGAGAGACTCAGATGGTTTTTGGCACTTGGCAGAAGCGGAAGCTGAGGGCCGAAGCTTCTTGCAAACAGCAGTGGGCCTGGCAAGGGCTTGGGCTTTTGCTTGGGCTGGGGCGATGCTAGTGTCATCCTGCACAAGTTGCTCGGCATGGGTGCTCATAAGGACTGCAACAGGCCAGCTGCAACTGCAACCCCTTCTGCCGCATCAGCAACTGGGCCCCGAGCACATTTGCCGCATGCCTTGCCTTTGGCTTCGGTTTCGGCTTTGCCTTTGCTTTCTCCGTTCGCACCCAGTCCAAGTACAGCTGTCGATCCTCAGGCAGCGCATCACATAATGTCGTGCAAGGTGAGATGCTGGCATCCTTGCGACTCCAAATCACTGAGTAATGGACGTACGATCTTCGCTCGATCTCATCATTCAGCACTTCGTAGGCCGAGGACGCCTGCAGTCTGGCTCGCAAGTCACCACAGACAGTCTTTGTCGACCACAATACTGGCGGCAATGTCTCAGCACACCCGGCAACCCCTCCAGCCCAGCATAGGTAATGGATATCGTGCTGCCGCCAAGCGAATCGGATTGATAATTTCATGAGTTCCGGGGGTCGCAAAAGGCCGAAGGTCGGTTTGCCAAGCTAATCGATTCGTTTCATCGTCCACTCGCGCGTAAACAAAACCGCTTCCAGCACTGCGCCTGTACTCTTACGGGTGTTCTAGTCATCACGGTGACAAACACTGCTCGTTCTCTTGCCTTTGGCTTGAGAATCATACCAAAACTGGCTGACCACTGGACCCCTCTGGAAGACCGAAAGAGAAAGGAACTGCGTTGCTGAGGTCGCGGCCAGTTTGAATGCGTCTTCTGCAAGGGCTGACAAGCTCAGGCTCCTTACGACGACTGCATGGGCTGTCGCGTCGCGCAACCGCCAGACCTCGCTGGCCGCGGTACTGAACACAGGCTCGGCCATGGGCTCGTCTTCGCTCTGCGCATGCGCCGCATTGGCATTGATCTTGTCCGGATGCACCTTTTTTGGATGCCCGCGATGATTTGTTCACGGCTTGCTTACATCGCGATGGCATCTGGGGCACAGGCCCTGAGCGAGATGGCCCGATAAGCCTGGCCTCAATTGGAGAGATCGCACGCATCCAGAAGAATATGCTGTCGCGACTTGCTGCTGGCCGAACTACCGTCTCTGAAACTACGTGTTACATCTGAGTCGTCAGCGAATCTCCAGGGCCGAAGAACTGGGAGCCACCCCGAGAACCTCGTAGAGGTTCTTGGCCAGCTCCAGCTGCCTCAAGGCCAGACCACAGAAGACGGCGATAGCCCAAGGAAGAGGAGGGGGAGCTCAGCCAAGCTAGGGTCCTGATGATGAACTCAACGATCTCCTCGCCCGCAGTGGCCTCACCGGCTCGGACATGATTTCTAGGATTCTAGGAGGAGCCGCTGCCGCAACAGACAAACGACGTCGATTTCAATCCCAAAGGATTGGGCATCATCCAGGCTCCACCTTCGGCTTGGTATTTCATCCATCGCCCTGGGCCGAGCCCGCGTGCAAGCCTACTGGGCCTTCTTCAACGATGCCTGCAGTGACAGGAGGTCTGGGTCGCGAGCGTTTTCTGTGGGGGCCTTGCTGTGCCTCATGGCTGCGGCAGAAGCAACGAGCGACCAAAGCCAGACTCGGCGGCCGGCTGGGATCTTCCGAGTCTTTGCCTTTCTGGCCCTCGTGAAACCGGAACTTGCCGACCTTGGCCTGGCGCCAGAAATGGTGCGGCCGTGCGGCCGCACCTCGCATTGGGCCAAGCCGAAAGCCCCTGGCGTGATGGATCGCAGCACAGCCGCACCGCCTGCAAAGCATCCTCGGGCCAGCATCCATGGGCTGCCGACTTCGGTAGCAAGCCAAGCCAAGTACTCTTGGTTCATGAGGTGCTCGGACAGCACGAAGATTTGACCTCGTCGACACCATCAGCTGTGGCCACCCCCCGCACGACACAGAATAGTTGCAAACTAAGTGGAGAGCAAGGGCATCTCTGACACTTGCCTGACAGGCTCCGCTTAGCCGTGCGATATGGCGCGATCTCATACGAGCAGTTATAGGGCCTCGTTTGTTGCAGAAGGAGTCGTAGCAGAACTCCTTGCCATTCCCGTTGCTACAAGCATGGGCACAGCCACTGGAGGTGCAAGGAACAACGGCTCATCGACTGATTGGGACTCTCCTCCTCGTCCTGGTCTGTAATGGCAGCTGCTGTCCGTGCCTGCACCCACCTGGACAGATTGAAAGCAGCATGTCGCAACACAAGACATCAATCCAGCCGGCAGGACCGCCCGACTACCGTGGTCAAGATTTCTTCGTCACCACCCTGAACATGCTTGCATTGCTGTTGGCTTCTGGCACATCACAGGTCTTGGCAGTGCCTTCTTCGCAGCAATGTCTCTTCCTGCAGCCACACTGAAGCCATTCAATGCACCGCGAATACCCGCGCATTGCTAGCATGTTGATCCGAGCGTCCCCAATCCACATTCTGGATGTTCTTGAAGTTGGAGATGACAGCGTCCTCCTGCAGGCCGCACCGAGCCGTCTCGAGCTTGTCGTACTCTCGCCACAACTCTGCCAGCCGCTCATTCCCACGTCCGTGAGTGCAGACTTGAGTGTATCTCACGGTCTAGTTCGAGCAGCCAATAAATGTTCAGCAGTCAGCACGTCGGGGTTATAAGTTACAACGGCCCTCACATCAAAGCAGAGCACGCCGCAGCTTAGACCGTGGTCTCCAGCCCTTCCCTGTCTTCTCGCTGCTTCTAGGTCTCATCGTTTTACCAGCCCATGCCCAACCTTTCCTGCCTAAAGCCTCGCCATCATTCTCTGTTTCTCACCATCGTGCGGTGTGGAACAACATGGCGGCGACCTCCTCGTCATAGAATAAGCGAATGTGACCCACTGTGTCGCCACCTTTTTTTGATCACATCAGGCGAACAGCATCGATTTGGGTTTGGTGTGGCTGCAAGTGCCACTGGATCGCAAACCCTACAAGCATTGCTTGCAGCCCAGCCGCTGGCAGAGGCAAGCTCTGCCTGCAGCCAGTGGCCTTCAGGTTCCAGCACGCCCATCCTCCAGACAACATTCACGGGTCCAGGCTAACCCTCAAAATCAAAAGCCGAGTCGTTGACACAGTGGCTCCCGAAGCGTGGGGGCCTTATCTGACCGTAGACGGGCCACAGGGCTGGGAAATTCCAGCAAGAGCATCTGAGCACTGGGCCCATGAAGACTAGCAAGCCATCAGATCTGCGTCCGATTCGGTACTCTGAGGGCTTGGCCTCTGCGCAGCCAAGCATTGCTGATGCCATACGACTGTCGTATGTACAGAGGAACTGCACCGGTGATCTCATTCCTATGACACTTGAGGTCAGCGTCAGCCACGGGGCGGCTTAGCAATGGTCTCTGGCGTAACTCACAGGCATACTCATGGTTTTCTTCCGACAACAGCCAGTACATGCTGTTACCTCTACGAGCCTTACAGTCATGTGACCTGAAAAGTGACTGAACCTGTCACACTGTAGGCTCTAGACTTACCTCCGCATCCAGCCAGATCCGTGCAGGTCTGAGACTGCAGCACCGTAGAGCCACCGACCGACGAGGCGATGATCCTGCGACTGTCAGTGACATGCACGACATGGCTGCAAGATTGCTCGCTGAAGTACCTCGTAACCCCTTAGGATTGTCATACCACGCAGGCAGCGACTTGTGCTTATTCCAGTTGCTGCTCTTCTTTCATGTGCTGGTCGTTTGTGTGTATTAGCCGCACCATGTAGACGATCATTGGTACTGGCATTATTAACTTGCTGATAAATAGAGTTCTCCGTGCTGCGAGAGCTGCGGTCTTTGTAGTCTTGGGGTCCTTAGGCGACTTAGGTGTGCTCGTGGGTAGCATCTGCCGTACAAGCAGTCCTGCCATGACCGAGACGCCGGGTCCTCCTTGCCTTTGGCTCCCGGGTTTCCTCCGGGAAGCGGGGCCTTGGTTTCATCGATGGCCCCCCGATTTCTCACTTGCTGAATCACCGTTTGGTAAGCCGACTGCAAAAACTCGAGACACGACTCGAAGCTGAATCCTCATGTTGCGTAATCTGGTGCCGCGAGACCACTCAACCGATCACGGCAACACAACTTTGGATCCCACGTTGTGGAAGGTGGGAGAGACCGAACATGTGCCTGGCACTTCCTGGAGAAGCTGACCTTTCAGTGATCTCGGAGATCCGTGTTACCACCACCGCTAAACTACGAGTTACCAGCATTACTAGCATGCTTTGAGGATGAGAGTGGCACACGACCATGGCGTTCCGGCTCTTGGGCATCTTGCCACTCCAGGCCTTGGAAGTGGCAAAGAAAAACCCGAGAAAACCGATCGCTACTCGGTCTCGAGTCAGCTGGCTGTACTCGACTCGTGTTGCTGCAGCTGCCGGGAGCGGCTCCCACCTGTACACGACACTCGATGCAGACAGCCAGCGAGACAGTCTCCACCCGGTGCCTGGCAACGACGGCCTCTGCAAATGTCTGTGGCACCACTGCTTGGAGCGCCTGAAGTCTCAGGCGCCACAGACGAGCTCACCGTATTCGGGCATCGGGTCAGTGACGCCCTGCAGCTGCAAGCAGTCCTGAAGCCGAGGCATACATAGGGTGCCACAGATAGCTTGTGACCAGGATGCATTCGGGGCGGTTGCTCTTCAAAAGCTTTCAGCCCAACATGAGATCGCACCTTGCCTGCAGTAGCAACAACCCCTCCAAAGCTCACCTGTGCACGAAGAGCCCCCCCAAACAAATTCACGTGTGTATGTCAGTGACGTATCCTGACATCTCCCGCTTTACCACTGCGCTATCTGAGAGTCCTGTTGCTGTACACTGTTCAAGTGTTTAGGATTGGAAAGGTCTGACCTGTCAGCTCGTCATGTATCTGGCCTCACTGACTGATCCCTCCGGTGAGCATGGGTTGTTTGCTCAGGGCGCCAGCGGCGGACTACTTCTCTGGGCTTTGCCGTATGTTCCCACACACCGGGTCGTTCAAAGCGACTTGCAGTATCCGTCTGCGCTGAACAGAAGGGGATCCGCCTTAAAACCCACTTCTCGGAAGCGAAGCATCTGTTTTTGCAAAAGAACCGCGTGGCCTGGGGGGTAGGGTAGTCTTCGTGCCATTTCCACAGCAAGTTTTCACGTTTTATCGGAAAGTGCCAATCGTGCTGCTTCGAGATGCGATTTTTTGAGACACAGAACTGCAGTCCCACTTCCTCCATGCAGCAGAATTTGCTTCATACAGCCACAAACGGCAGGACTCTCCGGGTTCGGGCCCATGCGGCTGAATGCGATTCACAGAGACTTGCGCAGCACACTTAGACTTCGTTCCCCCCACCAATTCGCAAGGTCTCCCAAGTCACTGCAAACCCATCCTCAGCCCACAATGCCTGAAATAATAAAGGCGAAACAGTGCGAGGACATGCCCATTCTTGCTTGAGGGCATGTGTTGACGAAGCTCCGTTGCGGCCCGCAAATGAGTATCACATAGAGCTGTCGCAAGCGTGTCTGGCACGTCTACTCGCCCACCCGGCCTGGCAGCAAAATCACAACTGCAGCATCAACACCCTGCGTGCCAGCCGAAAACAGCGTCAAGGTGTCGTGTCGGGGCGGCCCGTGACGGAGCTCCAAGACTGCATCCAGAGAGAGCTGAATCTTTTGAAGAGCGCCACTCTCATTTCTCGAGATTGGCCGGGGCGACACCACTACCGCTGCAGTGGCTTCTCTTTAGAGTGGGGGCCCCGCAAATTCCAGCCAAACCCTGCGCCCGAAGCTGCACAAGTCGATCAACTAGGGCCCGGTAGGTTAACTCCCGTTCTCCGTGCATTGAGTCCTGGCTTTCGGAATTGGCGGAGGCGGTCTTGTCCCTGGGCAGCCAGCTGCAAGGAAAGGAGGACTCTCTTTCGTCTCCGAGGCTCTGGGCACGATCGGCAAGAAGCCACCACCCTCCAACTCCAGCCAGGATTCAGCCTCGGAGCAGCGAGTCCTAGAGCCCCTTTTTCCGGTAGAGCCCACCGAAACCGGGTCCGGGGCACCAGGATAACCCTGCACCTTTGAGCCTTCAGCCTTGCAGCTTGCAATGGTTCTTTTTTGCTAGATTTTATTCCGCTGCAAAGACCTGAGTGGCAAGCCACATGCCCAGTCGAAGGAGAACTGAGGCTCGGCCTTGGCACGAGGCCAGGGCGGCCAGCACAGGAGGACGGGCTCAGGCGTCTCAAGTCCCCCCGCCGGGCTCTCACTTGGAGGTTTCTCAACGCAAGAAACCTCCCGAGTGCCGATGGCCATGGGAAAAAATTGTGGACACCCTCCATTGATGTCTGCGTAAGTATTCTGAGCCAGAAGCTCGAGGGGCGAAGCGAAGGAGCCCTTGGAGCTGCCTTGACAGCCGCGCCTCAGCACCCAAAGCTCAAGCTAAGGATATCAACGGAAAGCCCCTTTTTAGCCCTCTTTAGATGCTCTTTTTGACTGGGCCCTGTGCGACTCCAGGAGTATGCCAAGCCTCGGCTGAGCCGGCAACGTTACCGTTGCTACTGGGCGCCACCTACGACCAAGAGTCAATCCTGTCTCTCATCGAACAAACGCGTAGCATTGAACCAGCTTGGACATTTGCAGCCCAAAGCCGACATCCATGAAGGAAATCTAGAGACGAATTTGAAATGGAGGGCCGGAGGGCCCAGGGTGGGCCTTTGTCCCTGCACCCTCCTTCCAAACGTGATTCAAGCCCCTCCCGCACTTAATGGTAATCAGACAGCACTGACGCGACTTCTTGCTTGTCACCGTCAGGCTACATTCAGGACGGATGTCGACATGTTACATCTATAGCCGCGACCTCATGCAGTGAACCCTTTTTTGCATCCGGGCATGGGAAGTCCGCCGGAGAAAATGACAGAAAACGGAACGTGCAGTAACAACACCAAAAGTCGCTTCCCTCCTCGGAAACTCGAAAAAAACTGGCTTAGAGAAGATGAAAAACACATATTCCTCCACTGATTGTGCGCTGGTCATCCCTGGTCCAGATCTACACGAAAATCACTGCGTCAAATACTGTACTGCCAAGTGCAGACAAGGCACCCATGATTTCTGCCATCAATGAGCATGTACGCGCCCTTGGCATGCTCCGGCACCTGGACAGGCAGGAGTGGCTTTCATGGTTCTGTGCTCGACTCGTGTCATGGCGTTGCCAGCGACAACACTGTGTGCTCCAGGCATTTGCGGATGCACGGCTGTCTTGATCCAAGCCTCGCAGGACATGTCATCAGCGGATATGTCGAGTCGCAACCGGAAGAAGAACAAGGCTTGGACAGAGCCACCCTGTGTCTTGCACCCGTCCGGAGACAACGCAGCCTTCCAACACCCATCACACCGGCACACAGGTGAAACAGGGAAGCTCCAGAAAGTCTGAGGCGGATGCCTCGTGTCACCTGCAGAACCCATTCGCATCTTGCAGCCAAGAAGGGCGAAGCTCAGGCCCCGGCCTGGGCAACCTTCGCCGTGTTCAGGCCTGGGCTTTCGCGGACGAAGACGATGGGTTTCGTCACCTGCAGCCGGTCAGGATCCGCGGTCTCTCTTTAGGGACGCCGGCCGGGCTGCCCATCTGCCTCGAAGCGCTCGTAGTGCCAAGCTGAATCGCGGCTAGCTTCGCCACTGCTGTTCGTGGCGACCTCTCGCAAGCAAACAACGATCCAAAGCCGGGTAGCCATAGCAGATCATGGAAGCCAAGCAGGACCAGGAATATCTTATGCAACCAGCTTTGTCGGTGAGTCTCATTTGGCACAGTTGGGAACAGATGGAGAACATGAAACCCAGAGTACCACGTTCAACAGGCTTTTGAGCCACAGGGCATGCTTGTCTGAGACTACCACCACGTCTTCGACTAGAGTTGGTGTTTCACGGCTTCGCATGGAAAACACTGAGGTCGGAGTCAATTCGTCGCCCCTTCCTGTCAGGCTTAACTGAACTAACCGTCAATTGGCAACAGCTGGCCTTCTTGTCTGTCGTGGGCGGCCGCGAAGAGCTGTAGCCCGAAGAGGGCTTACTTGTGCCTGCTGAGTCGTCGACCTCGTTGAACTACAATGTCTAAAGCTGCAAACAGTAACAGCTAAGTTGGGGTGTTTATGTTGGGTTAGGCTTCCTCTCCGCCCTACTCCCTGTTGCACATGCAATCTCACGCGCTTTGATTCACTCCAGAGCCAGCTCCGCAAAAGCCCCGCGTCTGAGATGCGAAGCCCGCGGGATCCGGGCAGTGGACTTCAAGGGCTCGGCCCTGCCACGGCACAGCGCAAGTCAGAGACTACAGAGCGGGGCGTCTTCGCCTCGGGAGCTTGCTTTGTAGGGGAGCGGAGCTGCTGCCTCCCATTAGAGTGTGCATGGAGCCACCACGAGAAAGCCACACAGAGGCCACGGCTGTCACGAAGCTTGCTGTTTGGCTTCTCCGGAACTGCCGCCTCGCGCTGTGCAAAGCAGAGAATACTCTATGCCGATACAGGCCAGACACAAAAGGTTCATAACATGGGATCCAATGGGATTGCCGGCCGAAGGCGCCGCGTCCCTGCCTTCGTGGCCAGATTCTCCTTTTCGCCCAAAGTCTTTGTTCTGAGATCGAGTCAGTTCACGACACTTGGACACTGCCGCACTTAGCAGAGGCTGGTTTCTGCGTGAGGCTCCGGCTGGTGCACAGGAGTTCCGGCGGCTTTGTTGGATGCTGCATTTGCGCGACCTCTAAGGAGACAGCTACCAATGCCGCCCTCTGGTCTTTGGAGTCGGAGAGGCCGAGCGGCTGCCGTTTTGATCTGTTTGCGCTTTGGCCGACAAGGGCCGTCTGACCTCGGCTCGGGCCGGGCCACCGCTTCCAAATATCGGCCACGGCTTCGCAAGGCGCTCACCCAGGAGGCACCATCATCCCAGGAGATCCTGCGGTGTCCGCACAGAACTGGATGCTTGGTGAGTTCGCCAGGTGATCCTGTCGGAAGCCGTAAGCTTGCCCTCAAAGCTCGGAGCACCTCAGGACTGCAAGGGATGCGGAGTTTGCTTTTGAAATTGAAAGCCTTGTGCTGGCACTCCATGCCGGGGTCATGCAATGCAGCAAGCTGAGCATACAAGCCGGGGCTGGGCGTGAACACGACCGCATCCGGCCGAGGGAAAGTCACCTTGTCGGGTGCGGCTTGGAGCCATAGCGTCTGTTGTCCCGACGTCGCCTCCACTTCGACTCCATCTGGGCCGCGGATGCGTCGGTTCTTGATGATGACCTCAAGAAAGGTCCAGCTTGCGATGAGCTTCTCCAGTGCCATGACGTCTGCGACACCATGTGTTAGGCCGCAAGCCACGGTACCATCATTGTCCTCCCACTCACCATCAATGGAGGGGGCATGGGCCTTCAACAACTTGTGCGACAGACAGAAAAGACTGGACAAGCTAGGCCGCACCATGCCGCACCACAAGCATTACCGGCTTCTGCGGGCTGCAGATTTTAACTGAGGGCTCAGCAGGATTGGAAGCAGCTGCTTGCTGCTGCAGCTTCTCCTGCCGGCCCCGACACATTTTCCAACACTTGCTCCCATTCTGAGCCCTGAAACCGAAACCTGCACTTGCGAAACGTGAACCCGTGAAGCTGAGGGGCATGGCAGTCTGACTACTGTGCATGCAGCGGATCCGCCAAAACCATTACTCGGAATTCAAAGCCTCGGCTGGGAAATTTTAAGTTACCGAGTTCAATGGCAGCGCCTCAATCTCGTCGAAATCGAACATTGGGAGGCAGGACCCATTACCGCCATCTACAGCTGGGTTCTTCGATGCGTGTTGCTCTGCTGATGCTCCAGTGTCCGTTTGTGCTATGTCGTGCTTCTGCTGGCCGAATGTCGAAAGTGCTCTCGCTACTGCTGGCTCGATGCTTTCATGGTCTCATTCGCTCTAATCGACTCTAATCCCCAGACACCATCTAATTATTGAAGAGCAACGCAGTACAGCTCGCTTGCAACCTCGATAAGAACGCCAGGCACGTGCCGGGCAATTTGTGAATCACGTTCCTGATCAGTCGCTCATGAAACCGGACAGCCGCGATCAGTTTCACTGGACGGGCCGTCCTATGCTTTCGCTATCATCTCAAGAACACCAGAGGAAGTCCCAAGTTAGCCTAACTTTGAGCTCGCCACGCCTTGGTCAATGTAGACCATGAGGCTTGCATTTGGGCGTGCTCGTGCTACGCGTGACGCATCGCCAAACTGGTGCCGTCAGAAGCTTCCACTCCCAATTCGGTGCAACTGAATTACTCCAGCACATCAAAGGTCTCGATGGCTTCCTATTTGTAACTCGGCACACTTCAGGTAATCTCAGTAGCCAAACCTGGGCGGCTGCTTCTTCACTTTTGCCCCGGTTCACATCATCCGCATAGTCTCTCTTTCTTTCTTTCGCCAGGGCTGTGGTGCAGGGGGTTTCCCCCCTACACCGCGCGCAGGTGCGCCCCCGACAGGTGCTCTCTCTCTCTCTCTCTCTCTCTCGCACATAGGACAATCTGGAATCAATTCAGTCACCGACTGAGTCCTTGGTCCTGGCAACCTGCCCAGCATGACCTTGGCAGCCTCAGGCAAGGAAGGCTGGTTTCTGCCAGTGCATCGCAGTGACAGGCTTCGTGCGCATTCAGCGTGGTGTTGGCCCCTTCCCGCCCCCGCCTCCCGTCGAGCTCCGATGCTGTAGCGCGGTCCATGAGGTCCCTCTCCAGGCATGTAGTTGGGGCCTGCACTGCTCGAACACGAACGCCCTTCGGTGAAGGAGCGAGGGTTGCCTGCCTGGACTTCGGCCGTTGCCGTCGTCGAAGGGAGCGCTCTTGGGTCGCAAATTCGATGAATCGCCCCACCTTCAGCGACGACAAGAGGCCCTCGGCTACTTCCACAACAAGATAGAAGAGTGGGCCAATGGCCTTCCGACTTTGCCCCTCAATGTGCTTCGCGGAGGGCCATAGTGACCGGGGCCTCAACACTGAGAATCTGTAAGGGCAGCGCTGAGCATTGGCATGTGCTTTTTCCAACCAAGGCCGGCACCAGGTCCCATCGAACGCGATTTGTCCTTGCCCCGCCCAGCCTGCAACGGAAACTTGCAAGTCGACTTCGCTAGCCTTCAGCCGTTCTAATGTCCGGAGCCCGGCCGTCGAGTAGGCCGGCGAGCCCCTCTGAACGACCTCGGAGCCAGTAGTACTGGGCCCAAAAGGCACCTACGCTGTCTGCTCTGGCCCTCCAGCTACGAACTGCTACAACCGAGCTGCTCCCAGCTTCAGGCTGGAGGCTCCAAGACCAAAGTGCCAGCTACGAGCTCGCGTGCCCGTGTGTCACAGGTCGACCCCACTTCTGGAAAAGTTGCCTTCTGAATAGGACTCCGATAGGATCCTCGGAGCTAACCTCCCAGAACTCACCTGCAACCGCACTGCAACCTTGGCTGCCGGCTCCATGGTTGGGTGCGTAGGCTGCCGGCCCAGGCCCCACAGACCCATCCAGGATCCACTTCTCCGCCTCCAGATTCGCGCGCGGAGGCAGTGGCAGGTGGTTGCATTACTTGGACCTGACTCGGAGATGTCCCTCAATCTTGATATTTTGCTCTTGTGAAGGCTGTCACCGTCAGGCTCGCCGTCGCCGAGACGTGTAATGCTGTGCACAGCCCCGGTACAGACTTGCCGGACCAGCCCGGTCCCCACTAGTGCAGGAGAGTATGGTACCGCTGGATCCGGTGCCAGCCAAGACTACGAGCCAGCACTTAGAAACTCCAACAGCGGAGACGTAGAGTAGGTACTGGTCACAACATGGAAAGCAAGCAACTGCGAAGTTGAAATGGGCACTGCAAGACGCCACCGCCACAAGGCTTGGCTCCGCCTCCTTGGAACTGGATCCGAAGCCCCAAGATGGAGCAGTAAAGCGCAGCCTCGACTGCACGACACTGTTGAGCCAGCACTGGGCATCAACAAATGCTGTCGCGTGCAGCCGCTGCCGTCGCAAACAAGACATCGAATAGAGCGTGCCGAAGCTAAGGCTGTCACGGACCATCGCGAGAATTGTATCGTCCGGGCCCTGGCGTCTGCAACTTGGGACCAAGCCCTGCTTGCAACGGAACAGAAAGAAGGCCAGGAGGAGGCGTTGCTTTCCTACCGACTCAATCGCCCGGAGCTCGAGAGGCGAAAACTTTTCAACGTTTGGGAAGATCCAAACCTAACTACGTGGTTCGCGGTTGATTCCCGCGCGTGGTACAAAAGGCATGTTCTAAAGAACGGACGTGCAGACAACATCGGCAGGGGTGGGTTTTCAACACATCGGGCAACGCGGGCCTATTTCAGGGGACAGGCTATTTGACTACTTGCTCGCCGTGAAATGGGTGATGGACGTGCAGAAAACATCGGCAGGGTTGGGTTTTCAGCACATCGGGCAATTGTTTCCTACATTGGGCAGGCCTATTTTAGGGGGCAGGCTATTTGACTACTTGCTCGCCGTGAAATGGGTGATGGACGTGCAGAAAACATGGGCAGGGCTGGGTTTTCAGCACATCGGGCAATTGTTTCCTACATTGGGGGGCAGGTTGTGTGAGCACTTGCTCGCACGAAGTAGTTGTTACGGAAAGTGGCCTTTTCGTCGTCTGGCAGCTCGCAGCTCCGTCAAATACCAGAAGAGTGCAAAAGTGGAGCACTGAACCCGTGCCGTGCTGAAAGCTGCTGAAGCCAAAACTCTGTAGACCAGTGCCGTGAACAACGACTGGAGGTTCCGAGTCTTGAGCGTCAATCAATGCTTCGGGTTTGGAGGGAGAAAGAGTCGAGCTTGGGCGTTTTGGGCTTGCAGAAGTCCACAGCACGGGATTATGCCCCCCCCCACCCCCCAAAACCCCGAAAAAGTTGCAAAAGTGGCTGAAACTACACGCGCGGGTACGCGCCGCACTCCAACTACAGGCGATGTCGCGGAAGCAGGGAACTCCTCAACCAAACTGTGGTGGCTGGCATGTCCATTGTAATTCTATCCCTGCCCCATACAAGCAACACTCACATATACACATCTCTCTCACGGTAGCCTGGCACATTTTTGGATCGGAATTTCGCAAGAATGAAAGTCCCGAGTTCATGCTCAGAGGCTCCAAAATTGTTTTGCAACAGTGTCGCAACTCTTGGTGTGGAGAAAGCAGCTGCTTCATGCTGGTAGGCAGCGAGCGTCCTGCATCTCATCTCCGAAACTCTTCGACGGGGTGCAATGCTACATGCTGTTGGCCAGTATGAGTAATGCATCTGTGGATGCACTTGTTCACGGCAGAGATTTTTCACCGGAATCCTGTGTGAATAAGAGTGCGACGCTGCGGTGAGGAGAAGCTTTTTGATCACCTGTACTGGCATGATACTGCTCCTGCCCGCCTCGCTGTTGCACACACCAACCGTGAAAAGAACCAAGCACCAATGCCAAGCCCTTGCAATGCCAAGCCCTTGCAATGTTCTAGCCACGGGTTTCCATGCGCTTTCGTGCCTCATGCAAGCATGTGGACAGGCCGCAGGACGGACTCGCACCTGGTGGAAGGGAGGAGCTCCTGTTGTCCTTCGGAGAGCGCATGCTCCAGGAAGGGTCGCCTTAGGCACAGGCACCGAATGCTACTTGCGAATTGGGATTCCCTCCGGTCCCTTCGGCTGTAGCTTCTGTACGATAAGGGTAGTTTACTTCTTGCTCCGCAACAGGGCTCAAGTACTCTCTGACATGTAGAATAAGCCCCACACACGCATTGCTGTAGTTGTTGCCTCACTCACAAACCTCGTGACAAACCCTCCCAACGCCCTCTCGTACGTCCCTTACTCGCAGCATTACCAATGCTTCCCGAATGAAGGCCGGCGTCGTGAAACCCGTACACAGCAAATCCAGACTGTGGCCGAGAGTTGGTAAAGTAGAACTTAAACACGACCGTACAGCTGTAGACCGCTTTGTGGAGTAGCTGTGGCGGTAGCACAACTTTCACTAGCATCGCCCTCATGGCAATCATTCCTACGTGAGAAGAAGAATACTTGCCTGCACCTTGAATAGTCTCCAGTGGGAAACGAGACCAACGAGCTCGTAAGATAGCCTACTGCAAAACGATGAAAAACTTGTCCATGCCACATCATTCACAAAGCCCTGCAAATAGTTGCATGCTGGTCACGTTTGTAGCGGCCATTGATGTCACCTGAGCTCTCTGCAGCTGCGACCAGCCAACTTCACGGTGCACATATCTCCTCGCACTTCTGGCTCAGACAGGTCCGACAACAGTGTCTCGGAGGCCGTTCGGTACTTGTTGCAGACCAGCTGCGATGTGGGTCGTCGGAGGAATAATGACCGACCCTCGGCAGATTACATCTGTCTACGTGGCCTTGCACCGCGGTCACCAGTAGCTACACTGTCTCGCGAAGAAGCTGAGCTTGTGGCTCGGTGCCTGATGGCTTAACTCCTGACAACCTCCCCGGGAAGGACCACTTGGGTGCCTCCGGTCTGCAATCGCGACAGCCAACACTACGCATATTCTCGGCGAGACTGCGCCCGCTTGGCATAGTGGCAGCATTAGAACCTGAAGCGGTTTGAGCCTTCTTGTAGGTGGTGTGGCAGGTTATCAGCTCATGGTCCGGGGTCGGCTGCAGCTCACCAGGTGTCGGGTGATGCTGCGGCATTGCACAGGAGGTGTGCGCGGGCACCTGACGCCCACAGGTCTGAGCCAAAGAGCTCCTTCGTGCGCGATGCAGACTTATGATGTACTCAGCACACTTAACATGTGAACGAGGCTTGCAAACGCCGGCTGGCGCGTTGAGGCGAGCTTCTGGCACTCGGATTTTGCAAATATGCTGTTGGCGAAATCGGCGGCATCACTGTCACTGTCCAGGTGATCAGACTGACGTGCAATTACGTGCTGGACCGGCCGGGCTATCTGGGGGGGAACTGCAGAACCAAAAACCGGCGACCTCAGGAGTCTCAACGTCTACAAACTAGCAGCTGACCCTTCCAGCACAGCGCACACCTGACCACAGCTGTCCGACAGCAATGCTGATGAGTCCGCACTCAGGCAGAGCAGAGGCTGCCCTGGGCTGGTGAAGACAGTGTGCACGACTGCTCGTGCCCACGTGAAACGACTCGTCTAGACGTCGTAAAAAAGCTAGTGTAGTGTGTAGAGTTTGGCTGAAAAGAGGGCATGGCCGGAGTGAGGGGTTCGGGGAAGTATGAGTCTCAGTGAGCGGGCGCCCCTGCCGTCCAGCTAGCATGCCTTTCGTCGAACCACTAAGCCACTGGGCTGAGGCTATGTGACTGAGACCAACGGCTAGCAAACTGAATCGGCAAGGGGCGAGGGGCAGGCTGAGTGGTCGCCCAGGTCAAAGTATCATTGTACAAGCAGGGCATCCCGAAATGCAACCGGTGAGCGGCAACCAACGTCTGAAATCTGCAACCTACTTCACAGCCGTATGGACCTGGACACACTCCATCCTGAATCAATCTTGATGTCAGGTATTCTCGCTCGAAAAACGCCGTGAGCCTCAGAGTGCCCAGTTGGTCACTTGAGAGGAGCCGATACCTGACAATCGACATGTGCAAGCCGGCCGGCCCGGTTTGTAGTGCAGTTGACAGGCGCCTTGGGCGGCAACCGTGCCCAAAGGCACCCACGGCCGGGAGAAAGACTGCCTCGACCTGGGAGCGCGAGGCAAGGCCCCTGTTCTAGCCTGTTCATTTTCTTGTTTGCTTTGATCTATCTATTAATTCTGAGTAGTAGTAGTAGTAGTAGTAGTACAGTAGTAGTTGTTGTTGT